>JAPKLW010007516.1:0-14910 GCA_026898455.1 Plectranthus barbatus | reverse complement strand
GGCTTATTGTATTGCTAATTGGAAATGTTACACGCTTGTGTTTAGCAAGCTAACAGACTTCACAATGAAATTGATTGACATCAAGACCCTTAAAGAGAAAAGGAAACAAAACTTGGATAGTTCTAAAAGATGGATGACCCATGCGATGATGGTGAAGCCAAATTTTGTCTTTGCTGGTTTGAGGTGTTTTGGATATAAGAGAGTGATGTAACCGGCTAGAGTGAATGCTTAATTGAGTTTGTGTTTCAAGATGGTAGAGGCCATTCCTTTCTCTAGCACATCCAATCATCCTCCCCGAAGCCTGGTCCTGAAAAATACATTGATTATGGTAAAAAACTACCTTGCATGGTATGTCTTGGGTAAGTTTCTGAACAGAGATAAGATTTGTGGATAAGGTTGGGACATGGAGAACATTTTTTAAAGTGAAGGATGAGTTTATTTTAATATCTCCTACACCAGCTACAGTTATAAGAGAACCATTAGCAGTGGAAAATTTTCCTATTACTAGGGCATAGAGTGTAAGAGAGAAAGGCGTTGGGTGAATTGGTCATGTGATCTGTTGCTCCCAAATCCAAGACCCAAGAATCGACGAAGGTACTATCTGAGACATGTAATCCAACAGAGAAAGGAAACTTACCAGAATACACCAAGGAACAACAACCTGAGGGTTTCTCCAATTTGTTAATGAGAGGCTTCAATCTGTCAGTCTCTTCTTGGTTGAAACTTGTAGCCTCTTGTGGTGGTGCTGCTTGAATACTCTACAGTTCAACTGGTTGTAGGGGTTGAACTATTTTAGACTGGGTGGCGTTATGAGTTTTAGATATTTCAGACATGGCTAGGGATTTTATGAATGAAAAAGAGGTAGCAATGAAGGCCACCAACCAGAGGAGTTGATTGGAAAAAAACAGCAATTGAGGCTGCGGGAATAAATCGAAAGATACAGCAATTAAGGTTATGTATTATCAGAGAACAAAAACAGAAGCAGTCCCAAGAAGGAGCTGCTCTGATACCATGCCAGAAAATGTGATTCTATAATTTTTGTATATGTAAAATTGATGTACAAGATGGTGCCTTATATACATGATGACCCTAACTAATCCTAGTAGGAAATCATTCAAATCCCACGATTTATGAGATTTGATATAAATCAAATAAATACCTAGCCTAATATTAGGGAATCAAATCAACCATAATTAACTCTAATTAATACCCACTCTCCAACAACTACACAAACACATTTAAATTGAAAATGTCCATAAAATCATCCCAAATCAAATTGAAAACCTTCTTTTCACAAACCTTCGCCTTACGCCTTCATGTGTATATTTTTGCTTGTTAAACCCTCTTCTTCAGCCTTTTGTTTGAAGCCCTCTAGTGTTTTTTCATCACACTTGAAAACAACATGAAGTTGAATCCCTTCATTCCCCAGCTCCTCTAGTTCCACCACCATTCTCATTGCCGAAAAGCTTGATGACACGCTGCAGTGTACTAAAAAAATCTTGCGAAGCGTCGGAATTTCTCCAACAGCTGAAGGGAACTCGTCCAATTCAGACAGACAAAAGAGAAACACCCCTTCGAGGACAGGAAAATGGAACTTGTCTGCATTCCAATGAATCAAATCACAATTTGCAATGAATAAAGGTTTCAGGCAAGAGAATCCCCCCTCAACTGGGCTCCATTCTGATCCACTGACTGAATCCTCCAACAATTGGAGAACTCAAAGATGCGGCAAGCATACAACCTTCATTGTCAGTTCTTCCCAACCAAGACGACAACCATATAACTGCAACTGCGTAAGTGATGTTAGGAAAGTGAGGCTTAATACAAAACCACGCCAATTTGCATAGCGACTGAAGCTGCATTTTAGTATACTCAGTTTTTGGAAGCAGCTAAGATTGTTGGGACAGTAATAGGAACTCGGTTTATTAACATATACCAACTGCAATTCTATAATATTGGGGATTCTTCTGCAAACCTCTACACTTAACCTGAAATTCTCAACCATGGAAAGTGTGCGCAGGTTTTCCAAAACCAACTCATTTTCTTGGTCTAAACCCTGAATGGGAAGAGGATCAACAAGACTAAGTACGTGGACCTCAATATGCCTAAGTTGTAGCATCTCCCAAATCTCATAAGGTGCAATGATTGATCCCGTGATTATTAATGTTTGTAAATTCCAAAGCAGGGATATTGATGAAGGCAGGTAACTCCTGTAACGAACATCAACTTTAAGATATCTTAAGTTAACTTGCTGAAAATAAATCTCATTCACTAATGCTGAGTCCACCTTATTCAGTACTCTCAACAATTTCAAGTCAAATGATAGCTGACCCCCTTCACATATCACAGAACGCACAATAGATGTTGATCTTTGACCATGAAAACTTTTTGGTTCCTCAGGAATTTTTCCTTTCATTACAACTCGACGCTCCCTGTTTATGGCTTCTCCAGGATTAAACACAGATAAAAACTCCTCTTTCTTGGCGATCTTCAAGCACATTTCTCTTAGAACATCATGGACTCTACATGTCCAGCTGCTATCGGCGCTTTTATAAACTGAAATGAGACTTCTTCCAATCAGATCATTTATAAAATCCAGTGCAACAGCTTCCAAGCTGATATTTTTATATTGCTGTATAAATCCCTCGCCAATCCAAAGACTTGTCAGATCATCCACAGAAATCACTTGATCTTTCGGAAATACTCCCAGTAATAGGAAACAGGGTTTTAGATATACAGGCAAGTATCTATAACTCAAAGATAATATATTCAAGCATTGCTCATTCACTTTGGAATGCAAAACTGAGTTCATATCGTTTGCAACATTCTCCCAGTATCCCATCTTCCTTGACAAATTCCGGAGCCAGCCCCCAACCACAACAATTGAAAGGGGAAGTCCCCCACAGTTTTTAACAATTATTTTTCCTAAATCCTCTAACTCAGGAGGGCAACCTTCATCGCCAAACGTTTTTCCACGAAACAAGTCCCAACTACAGTCCTCATCTAGAAACCCCATATTAAAATACCCAGAGCCTAATGTCTAGCCACATCTGATTGCCTAGTAGTCACAACAATGCGACTTCCGTTGCTTGTATCCGGAAAGAAAAACTTCATCTCATCCCAAGCTTTGACACTCCACATATCATCCAATACAATCAAATACCTTCGCCCGAACAAACTCTTATGTAACCCTTCACCTAACTCACCAACACTACTTACACTTGAGGACATCTCAAACAACAAAGAAGTTTTTTCTTTTATTTGAGAAATAAGTTGGGTTAGAATTTTCTGAACACTAAACTCTGGAGATACAGTAGCCCAAAGACAAACATCAAAGTGCTGCACAATATAAGAATGTTGAAGAGCATTTGTAGCAAGAGTAGTTTTACCTATTCCCCCATGCCCATGATGGGGATGACTCGCCTGCTACGGGGTACTCCAGTGAGCAGATCCAGCAGTTTAAGCAATTGGTTATCAAATCCCACCATTTTATTATTCTGTGAAGCCAGAGGTATAGGCGAAGTTCTAGCTTCTATTGCCGCTGGAAATGTGGTCTGCTCTGCATCGATTTTCTTCATCATCTTTAGTTTGAATGTCTTTCTTCTAAGCAGGTAATAAATGTCGTCAATTGCTTTCCGCAGATCCAGCAGGTAACGAGATGTTCTTTTCCCAGCAAGAGTGGATCCAGCACGAATCTGGTCGACTACATGTGATTCAATTACGTCTTCAGCCGCGTGAGCTGCACGCGCAATTCGCCTCTCGAAAGCTTCGGCAGCTTCTTTGGTGCGCCCATGAGAATCATCAATGGCTTTCATATACCTAATCAACGTAGACACACCTGCCCGAAGTAAATCAATCTGCTGGCTGTCAAAGGAAAAGGAATGTCGGGGATGATTCTGGATAAGGATTAAATTATTGTGAAGAGAAACTAGAACTGCAAATGCAGTTGCCATGGAACTCCAATTTCTGACTTAGGTTTTCGAAGTTTGAGAGATTACTGAAATTGGCAAGACTGTGATTGTGTGATGCCCAGACTTGGATCATCCGCTCTCTGCACTTAAACACCACATGAAATAAAAAATTAATTAAATAAAATATTAAATAAATTTAAATTTATGGTTAAAATCAACATTTCCTGTCTATACCACCTTGCATGAATCAACTCTAGGGGGCGTTTGGTATAAGTGTCGGAATCATTATGGGTATGAGTATGATTATGAGTTTGATAATAAAGGAAATAAATATGGGTTTAAGCATTCCAATAAAAATATTTGGTATATAAGATGGGTTTGGAATCATTTTAAATTATTTAAGTTCATATATTAAGAAAAATAAATAAATAATACACAAATAATAATAATAATAATTAATTTGATAATAAAAAATAAAATAATATTAAAATATCTGAATAATAATATATAATTAAAATAATATTATACATTTATTTATAATTATATTATTGTTAAATGAATATTTTAAAATAATTAATATACTTGTATTAATATTATAATAATAATAGTATTAATAATATATAATTAAAATAATATTATGTAATATATTTTTTGTTTATTTTACTAATATTACTAAATATAATAATAATATATAACTATAAAAATATTATATATTATAATTAAGATTGTATAATAACACATTTATATATTAATTATAATTATATATAATATCATGATTAATATATTTAAAATAATTAGTATAATTGTATTAATATTATAATAATAATAGTATTAATAATATATATTTAAAATATTATTATATAATATATTTATTTTACTAATATTACTAAATATAATAATAATATATAATTATAACAATATTTATATTATAATTAAGATTATATAAAAATACATTTATATAATAATTATAATTTCATATATTATCATGTTTAATATAATATTTTATAATGACATCATAATTATATAATTATATTAAGATTAGTAATATATAATTATAATAATATATTTATATATTAATCATAATATTTTATATTTATCTTAATTAGTATATATTATGGAAATTAAAATAAAAAATTGAGCATAAAATTTGGGAATGGAATGAAACCCTCCAACATAAGAGGGAATGAGGATTCCCTAATTTTTGGGAATCAACTCATTCCAATGGGAATGATACCCAGTAACCAAACGGTGGATTTCAGAATCATTCCATTCCCTGATTCCGAAACCTACCAACCAAACACATAGTAAATTTTTACATTTCTAAAAATAACAATCGTTTCATTAATATTAAAATTTTAATTTCACTAACTCATGCTCATAACCATTAATTCCCGTGCCAAAAAACAAAAAAGAACAATTGGCACGGGAAAGAGGGAATACATACTTCGCCTTGTATTGGAGAGAAATTATGATTAATTAATCAGTTCTATCTTCTTCCTCAATCTCCTCTCTATTTCTACCATCTTGGGAGTGTGGGCGACCCGATTGTATATCAAGAAATTTAAAATTAAGATAAAATATACAAATAAAATCAAAATAATGATATATTATGTGAATAATAATAATAATAATAATAAAATTTAAATTGATTCTACTCTCTCCTTCCCACTTCCACGTATCCTCTCCAATTGCTGCATTATTCAGCAAATGAAAAGAAAAAAAAGAGAAAAAAAAAAAAAAGCCTCACAATCGACTAAGGAATTTAAAACTAAAGGGCAGATGACGATAAGAAAACAAAAGAAAGAATATCGTGCCTGGATACCAGCATATCATTAGGCTTCAAACCACACGAAGAACACCGCAAATTTTCACGTATTTCAATGCTATAAATAATTGCTTAGTGTATGCCCTCACAACATTAAGCATCATACAAATATTACAAATTTTTTTTTGGAGAGAATACAAATATTACAATTTACAATCGAACATCTCGTAATTAATTCGAATATTGAAGTGATTAAAAAACTAAGCATAAATGATTCCGGTACTTGAAGGAAGAAAGAAAATACAATGACACTTGTTCTCAACGAATTAGCACCAATTAACTTCTATAGTATGACTAATTACCTTTTGTCTACAACATGAAATAGAAAAAAAAGGGGCATCAAAAAAATGATGCACAGAATGATCGAATCCAATAGAAATCTTATGTGGCTCATATGATCGCGATTTCGCTCGGGGTGTAGTGGTTAAAGCACCTTTCGTTTCGAGGAGGACATCTGAGTGTTTGAATGTGTGTGAGTTTGAGATTAATGTAGACTTATTAAAAAAAAAATTTGGAACCATCGCATATATTGAGTGTGAGTGATGCGAAATACCGTTTTGTGAGCCATCAATGCTTGAACTAAGTCATCCACATATTATCGAACGTGGTGGACCGTGGATACATGATAAGCGTGAGAGTGGAAATAAAAAAAGATAATATATATGAATTGAATATATCTAAGTTAAAAATATTGTAAAATTATATTAATTTTTATGCGCTAAAAGATGTCAAACTAATGCAATTAATATATAATAAATTTAATATATTCAGATATATTATTGTTATACCCCAGGTCGAACCACACAAGTGATAGGAAGCTCGACTCATTGTCCTACGACTCGATCAAGCATTGTAAGAGAACAGTTCGACTCAAGAAGAAAGCTTAAGTCCAATTCGAACCAAGCGAGACAAGAAAGGAAAGAGAAGGCGAGCAATGAAAGAGGCCAGCATCAAGGGATCAAGCCACAAGAATCAAGGAATTGATAGAATCTTCCATACTTATATTATCTTTATATGGAATGCTAGTATGTTGATTACTTGATTCATGTAACTACTATGTAAAGCTCGGCCTATCAATATAAATAGGGGCTCTCTTTGTCGTGAAGAGGGGGAATGGGTTCCAACTCCATATTCAAGTACTCTTTCAATTTCATTCATAAAAAATCTTAGAAACAACAATTGGCGTCGTCTGTGGGAATTGAAAGAAGGAACGAAAATGGACGGATCTGGAAATGGGAGAGGAGATAATACTTTCAGCGAAGAAAATTCCGTGATGAATAGAAATGTGTTTGAAGAACACATGAGAAGAATGCAGGAGGAGATGGATCATTTGAGAGAGCAGAATCGACGAGTAACTATGGATGCGGAGAAGTTAAGAGAACAACTGGCGTTATTTCAAGAGCAAAGCAGGATGGAAGCCACAAACGATGAACGCCTCGAGACGCACTCAAAAAACACTCATCGTTTCGACACTCGAAACGTGAATGATGGGAAGGATGAGAGAATGAAGAATCTTGAGTCAAAGGTGGAGGAGTTGACAAAGGCACAATCGGCAGTGCCAGGGTTGATGAGCCTCTCGACCAAGGCAGTAACCGGAGACTATAATGATTCGCCTTTCGAACATAGGATTGCAAATGCTCAAATCCCAGAAAGGTTCACTATCCCGCAAATGAAAACTTACGACGAAACAACAGATCCGGACGAGTTTGTGATGTTATACAAGTTCAAGATGCAAACAACATCAATCCCGGAGGAGGTAAGAGAAGCTTGCATGTGTAGAAGCTTCGGAGCTTGCCTTGAAGGGGCAGCTATGCATTGGTTTATGCATCTGAAGACCAATAGTATATCGTCATTTGCCGAACTACATAAACAGTTCTTGGCCCAATTCTCAAGCAGCCGAATAATCCCAAAACGGTCAGATGATTTGTATCGGATTGTGCAAAAAGAAGGGGAATCGTTGCAACACTACATAAAGCGATTCAACGAAGTGAAAGTGGTAATCCCCAATTGCTTAGAAGAAACTGCCATATCGGCATTCAAAAATGGGTTGAGTCGAGAATCAAGTTTGTTATGGAAGTTGGTGAAGTACCCATGCTCAACTTATTCTGAAATAATGGCCAGGGCAGAGATGCAAATTCGCAAGGAAATAGAGGAAGATAACTTTGGGAGAAGGGATAAGACACGCATCCTGGCTAGGGTCGACTCAGGAACAACCAGGTCGAATCGGTATATGCCCTATGCTAACAGAGGAGATAGGAAGGGGCTAATAGCACAAAGTTCGAATACGAACGCACAAAAGTCTTTCAATTTGAACGCCGATCCAATGGTGGTGATTCAAGAAATGATGGCTTTGAAAGGAGATGTAAGATGGCCAACGAGGATGATGGCTAACGTCGGACAGAAGACTCTAGAGAACTATTGTGCGTTCCACCAAGGGTATGGACATCGAACCATTGAATGTCGAGATTTCTTAAGGGAAGTACAAAGGCATCTCGACCGGGGCCACTTACAACAATTTAAAGGAGGAGTTAGAATTTAAGATTGATTTGAAATTACTCCGGAAATTGTGTCGCCTAATACGCACGCTTCAATGAGGTAATGCCACGTGTTATGATTTTTTAAATTTGAATTTCGAATTCAATTTCAAAAAACAAGGGGTGAACTTCACTGAATATGGTTCAATCGATAACAAGGCACTTGCTACTTTGAATCGACTCTGAATTCAGGTCTAACTCGAACTTACGCTCAGAGACTAAGTCTCGTTCAAGCTCGCTTACGCTTAGAGATCGAATCTCACTCGAGCTCGCTTTATGCTCAGAGATCGAATCTCACTCGAGCTCGCTTACGCTCAGAGACCGAATCTCATTCGAGCTCGCTTACGCTCAGAGACTAAGTCTCGTTCGAGCCTGCTTATGCTCTGAGATCAAATCTCAGTCGAGCTCGCTTACGCTCAAAGATCAAATCTCAGTCGAGCTCGCTTGCGCTCAGAGACTAAGTCTCGTTCGAGCTCGCTTACGCTCAGAGATCGAATCTCACTCGAGCTCGCTTACGCTCAGAGACCGAATCTCATTCGAGCTCGCTTACGCTCAGAGACTAAGTCTCGTTCGAGCCTGCTTATGCTCTGAGATCAAATCTCACTCGAGCTCGCTTACGCTCAGAGATCTAATCTCAGTCGAGCTCACTTACGCTCAGAGACTAAGTCTCGTTCGAGCTCGCTTACGCTCAGAGATCGAATCTCACTCGAGCTCGCTTACGCTCAGAGACTAAGTCTCGTTCGAGCCTACTTATGCTCTGAGATCAAATCTCACTCGAGCTTGCTTACGCTCAGAGATCGAATCTCACTCGAGCTCGCTTACGCTCAGAGATCCAATCTCACTCGAGCTTGCTTACGCTCAGAGATCCAATCTCACTCGAGCTCGCTTACGCTCAGAGATCCAATCTCACTCGAGCTCGCTTACGCTCTGAGATCAAATCTCACTCGAGCTCGCTTACGCTCAGAGATCCAATCTCACTCGAGCTCGCTTACGCTCTAAGATCAAATCTCACTCGATCTCGCTTACGCTCAGAGACTAAGTTTCATTCAAGTTCGCTTACACTCAGAGACCAAGTCTCATTCGAGCTCGCCTACGCTCTAAAACAAAGTCCCACTCGAGCTCACTTATACTCCAGGATCAATTCCCATTCGAGGTCCTCGACAAACTCATTCAAGCTCTACAAACTTGATACTAACACAAGTAATCGGGCCGCACATTTTAATTTCTACTTGGAACTACAGTTTCATTCAAATAATGCAATTTAAATGAAACTGGGGGCAGTTGTTATACCCAGGTCGAACCACTCAAGTGATAGGAAGCTCGACTCATTGTCCTACGACTCGATCAAGCATTGTAAGAGAACAGTTCGACTCAAGATGAGAACTCGACTCAAGAAGAAAGCTTAAGTCCAATTCGAACCAAGCGAGACAAGAAAGGAAAGAGAAGGCAAGCAATGAAAGAGGCCAGCATCAAGGGATCAAGCCACAAGAATCAAGGAATTGATAGAATCTTCCATACTTATATTATCTTTATATGGAATGCTAGTATGTTGATTACTTGATTCATGTAACTACTATGTAAAGCTCGGCCTATCAATATAAATAGGGGCTCTCTTTGTCGTGAAGAGGGGGAATGGGTTCCAACTCCATATTCAAGTACTCTTTCAATTTCATTCATAAAAAATCTTAGAAACAACAATTATAATGTAATTTAGAATATTTTATTTCTAAATGATTTTTTTAGTTTATTTATTAGAAGAATGCGATCTTAATATAAGTATATCCTTATTTAGTATTATGGGAAAACTATGAATTTTATCCCAAATAATTAAGTTTCTGGGAATTTTATCCCAAGTTTTCTAGGTTAGGGAATTTTATTCCAAATAATTGAGTTTCTGGGAATTTTATCCTAAGTTTTATAGGTTAGAGAATTTTATCCCAACTTTTAATTTTATTTGGAATTTCATCCCAAATACTAACTTTGTTACATATTTGTTGAATCGCTATTTTTTTACATGTACACGTCCATGTAGTTTTTTTTATCCAAAGAAAAACAAATGCACGTAAGCAATTTAAATCAAAAATCCCTAAATTCTCAAATACTTCCTTCTTAAATCCCGTCTCCTCCTCCCCTCATTCCTCAACGGTGGATTTTTGAACTAATGTGATGATGAAGCATGCATCAAGCACCTGCATCTCCACGAACTCAGCTGCAATGAATCTTTCTCGATTTCTGCAGCGGCTGAGATGTATCTCTCAACGCTTTCATTCCTGCTCGCAAGAAGTGATTTTAGATCTGTTTCTTTGTTCTGTGCTAGAGGTTTGACCTCATCGATGGGCCTAATCAGTATCAAAAAATGATCGAAAATCCCACCATTGAGGAATGAGGGGAGGAGGAGACGGGATTTAAGAAGGAAGTATTTGAGAATTTAGCGATTTCGGATTTAAATTGCTTACGTGCTTTTGTTTTTCTTTGGATAAAAAAAAATTCTACATGGACGTGTACATGTAAAAAAAATAGTGATTCAACAAATATGTAACAAAGTTAGTATTTGGGATAAAATTCCAAACAAAATTAAAAGTTGGGATAAAATTCCCTAACCTAAAAAACTTGGGATAAAATTCCCAGAAACAATTATTTGGGATAAAATTTCCTAACCTAAAAAACTTGGGATAAAATTCCCCAAAACTCAATTATTTGGGATAAAATTCATAGTTTTCCCTAGTATTATTTATACAATCTTTTTTAAATATCAATTTTTTAAAAAATATATGTAAAATAAATATAAATGAAAAAAATGTAGCCGAGTGTTGTTGGACCACATTTTATAGGTAATATTTAACAACAATGGGAAAATGTGTATTCGAATAACTCGATTCATAAATAATTAGCCTTAAGCAAAGTTTTTAACCTTTGTACTACGAAGTTAATAATATTCATGTTAGAATTAAATGAAATGTAAATAACAGAGATTAGTTACTATTTTTTTTCAAATAATTTAATCTTCCTACGTACGCTAAAATTGTAAGGTATTATCTTGGGGATAGGTAGGGGCTAGGCGGTTCGAACCTCCAGCCCGAATATTTTTTCATTTTTGTAGTGTTAAGATCTAATTTTTTATGATATAGCCCCCCTCGTATAGAAGAAAAAATGGATTAAAATAAGAAAAAAAATAATATAAAATTATTGAAGTTAAGGTGAAGGCAAAAAAAAAAATTCTAGCCCCCCCGGGGGAAAATTTTCTGGATCCGCCACTGCTTGGGAACAACTCCGATAAAAATGTTAAGAAAAATAATTGTTCTCTCCGTTTCGATTATTTGGTTCGGATTACTATTTAAAGTGATTATTTATAGTTCAATTTCAACATTTAGTATTTTTCTATTAATTTATAATTGTATACTTAAATTTTTTGGAAAAAGAAGATATTAAAAGTAATATTATATAAAAAAGATTAAATAATGTTTTTAAATAATAATAATGTTGAAAGTTTGTTTAAATATATTGCTTTCTTAAAAAATTTTTGACAAATGTATAAGATGAAATTGAACCATATAATTGAATTGAATGGATTCGAGCTTTTCGGTGTGCGAATTTAAATTAATATAATCTTACTTAAAAAAAAAAAGAAAAAACTATGATTTTATCTGCACAATTCATTAAGGCAAAAACTTGCGTTAGGCAAGCCTAAACGGTTTAGGCAGGTTTTATCCTATTCAAATGGGTTGACACATCCCAAATAGGATTTATTAATTCCAATTAGGGTATTATATGAGTTTGGGCTTGGATTAATATATAAACCCGCCTACACCAACACTACTTACAGTTGAGGATATCTCAAACAAGAAAGAAGTTTCTTCTTTAATTTGAGAAAGAAGTTGTGTTAGAATTTTCTGAACACTAAATTCTGGAGATACAGTAACCAAAAGACAAACATCAAAGTGGTGCAAAATATGTGAATGTTGAAGAGCATTAGTAGCAAGCGTAGTTTTACCTATGCCCCCCATGCCCACGATGGAGATGACTCGCCTGCTACGGGGTACTCCAGTGAGCAGATCCAGCAGTCGAAGCAACTGGTCACCAAATCCCACCATTTTATTTTTCTCTGAAGCCAGAGGTGTTGGCGAAGTAGTTGCTTCTACTGCCGCTGGAATTGTGGGCTGCTCTGCATCGATTTCCTTCGTCGCCATTACTTTGGATGCCTTTCTAACCACGTAATCCATGTCGTCAATAGCTTTCTGCAGATCCAGCAGGTAACGAGATGTTGTTTTTCCAGCACGAATCTGGTTGACTACATGCGATTCAATTACGTCTTCAGCCGCTTGAGCTGCACGCGCAATTCGCCTCTCCAAAGCTTCGGCAGCTTCTTTGGTGTGCCCATGAGAATCATCAATGTCTTTCATATAATTACTCAAGAAACGCACACTTTCGAAAAGGGAACCAATCTGCTGATCTTCAAAGGAAAAGGAATGGCGGGGATGATCCTGGATAAGGATTAAATTATTCTCAAGAGAAACTAGAGCTGCATAAGCTGTTGCCATGGGTGATGGATCTCCAATTTTAGACTTATGTTTTTTTTTATGTTTGAGAGATTAATGAAAATGGCAAGACTGTGTATGTGTTATGTGTGATGATGCCGGAGTGAAGTTTTTGTGATTATTAAAATTCTATCTTTATCTTTGCTCATTTTTTTTTAAAAAAAAAAAAAGAAAATTCAATCTTTGATTATCATTCAAATTTCAAAGCACATCCACTAAAACACATTTAATTCGAAATAATACAAAACAATACATACACTAAAAATCGTGCAAGTAATGCAAAGAAGCAAAGAATATGTATACGTCCATACACTCATCCCCATGCAGGAACAAACATTAATCACTAATGTGTATGTTTTTGCTTGTTAAACCTTCTTCTTCAGCCATTTGTTTGAAGCCCTCTAGTGTATTTTCTTCATCACACTTGAAAACAACAAAAAGTTGAATTCCTTCATTCCCCTGCTCCTCCTGTTCTATCACCATTCTCATTGCCGAAAAGCTTGACGACACGCTGCAGTGTCTTAAAAATATCCTGACAAGCGTGGGTATTTCTCCAACAGCTGAAGGGAACTCGTCCAACTCAGACAAAGAAACGAGGTACAAGTCTTGGAGGACAGGAAAGTGGGACTCGTCTGCATTCCAATGAATCAAATCACAATGTGAAATGGTTAAATGTTTGAGGCAAGGGAATCCCCCCTCATCAGGGGTCCATTCTGATCCACAGACTGAATCCGTACACAATTCAAGAAATCTAAGATGCGGCAAGCATCCAACCTCCGTGGACAGATCATCCCAACCAAGACGACAACCACTTAAGTGCAACTGCGTAAGTGATGCTGGGAAAGTGAGGCTTGATACAAAACCACGCAAATTTGCATTGAGCTCAAAGTAGCATTTTAGCAGATCCAGTTTCTGGAAGCAGCCAAGATTGTTGAGACAGTAATAGGAACTCGGTCCACCAATATAACACAACTGCAATTCTCGAATATTGGGGATTCTTCTGCACACCTCTTCACTTAACCTCAAATCCTCCACCATGGAAAGTGTGTGCAGGTTTTCCAAAACCAACTCATTTTCTTGGTCAATGGGAAGAGGATCAACAAGACTAAGATAGTGGACGTCAATAAGCCTAAGCTGTAGCATCTCCCAAATCTCATAAGGTGCAATGATTGATGCATTGGCTCCAGTGATTATTAATGTTTGTAAATTCCAAAACAGGGAGATTGATGAAGGCAGGTAACTCAAACAACAAAACTTAAATTTAAGATACCTTAAGTTGACTTGCTGAAAATAAATCTCATTCACAAATGCTGACTCGACCCTATTCAGTACTCTCAACAATTTCGAGTCAAAAGATAGCTGACCACCCCCTTCACATATCAGAGAACGGACAATCGAAGCTGATCTTGGACTTGGAGCATGAAGAGTTTTTGGTTGATGATTCACCTCAGGAATTTTTCCTATCATTACAACTCGACGCTTCCTGTTTATGGCTTCTTGAGGATTACACACAGATAAAAACTCCTCTTTCTTGGCGATCTTCAAGCACATTTCTCTCAGAAGATCATGGACTTTACATTTCCAGCTGCTATGGAGGTTTTTATAAACTGCAATGAGCCTTCTATTAATCAGATCGTTTATAAAACCCGCTGCAACTTCTTCCAAGCAGATATTTTTGTATTGTAGTATAAATCCCTCACCAATCCAAAGACTTATCAGATCATCCACAGAAATCTCTTCATTTTTCGGAAATACTCCCAGGAATAGGAAACAGGGCTTTAGATAAGCGGGCAAGTATCTATAACTCAAAGATAATATATTCAAGCACTGCTCATTCTCTCTAGAACCCAAAACTGAGTTCATATTGTTTGCAACATTCTCCCAGTATTCTGTCTTCCTTGAGGAATTCTGGAGCCAGCCACCAACCACAACAATTGAAAGGGGAAGTCCCCCGCAGTTTTTAACAATTCTTTTTCCGAAATCCTCTAACTCAGGAGGGCAACCTTCATCGCCAAACGTTTTTCCACAGAACAGATCCCAACTACTGTCCTCATCTAGTGATGTGAATCCCAATCGAGCTGTGCAACCCAGAAATTGAGATACGC
>JAPKLW010007515.1:0-14911 GCA_026898455.1 Plectranthus barbatus | reverse complement strand
AAGAGGAAGAATGTCTGTGTTCACAAAATAAATACTAATCTATTCTAACAATCTAACACAGAGTTTATCCTCCTTAGTTCAAGCAAAGTAAAAAAAATGAAATTCCCCCTCAACACGTGCTGGGAAATATTTCTCGATTAAATGCATAAGTAAATGCTGCAGAGGTAATATGCTGGGAATCCTAGCACCCAAATAAAATTAGCAGCCATATTACTTTCAATTTCAATCCAATTGTTTTCAAATGTGTTGAATACACAAATAGTGTATTTCAACTAAGACACACGGTGAAAATCAGAGATTGACAATGAGAGATTGTCTCTATCTGATCAATTTTCATTCATATGATATATCAATTACAAGTACAATGAAAAATGATTAGACGGAGACAAATAAGAGTTAGCAAAAAATAATACCAGAGGAACGGAGGAACTCAGGAGTCTGGAGCAGGTTTCTTCATCTTGTCAAATTCATCAAACTTGTTTGAAGCCAACTCCACGAATTTGTCTAGAAGCTCCTTAGCGGATGCACGTTCAGCAGCCTCTGTTTCCAGATCTTTGGCTAACCGTTCATTCTCTTCTTCTAGTATCTTGATCTTTGCTTCTGTTTCCTTCTGTTTGAGCTCAGCTTCTTTCCGTTTGAATTCTTCACGAATTCTCCTCTGTTCTTCTTTTGCAGCTTCAAGAATTCTCCTATGTTCTTCTTTTGCAACGGCTCTGGCTTCCTTCGCTTTCTTCCTCTCAACAGCTTCAGCAGCCCTTCTTTCTTCCCCCTCTTTGATTGCATCCAAAAGTCTGGAAGAAAAAGAGTTCACCTTGGAATCCACTCGCTGTTTGTGCTCTGCTACGTCTGTCTTAATTTCCTGTACAGAATCCTTGATAGAGGAAATGTTGGATTCGACAGTGTCCACCCTGGCCGTTACGGTATCGACATTGGATTTGACTACCGCAATTTCTCTTCTAATATTCGTGGCTTCAGTCACCATTCTCTCAGATATAGTAGACACCGCGCTTTGAACGACCATTTGAACAACAGAGTCTAGGTATGTAGGAAGATGGAGCGTGCTAATCGGAGTAGCGAGGAAGGATGAAGTGGTAGGGATGATGACTGCTTGACTCCTAGCAGTGGAAGTGAAAATTTCCTCCATGACTACTTCTATCCTTTCTGTGTTAGCAATTGCTCTTTGATCAGAGGTGACTAGCAAATGTATGTCCTTCTCAATGCCGTTTTGAAACTCAGCTTCAGCAGCAGCGTTGACTAGCAGATGTATATCCTCCTCGATCCCCTTCTGAAACTCTGCTTCAGCAGCAGCGTTCTCAGCTTCCTCGAGTTTCTTCGCTTCTGCTATAGAGAATGCTAACATGTAGGCTTGCAATTCTTCCTCTCTGTCCTTATAGGTGACAATCTCTAACGTTTGATATTTGTACGCTATTGCCTCAGCCAACCGGACTTGATGCCGTAATTCTTCGAGCATAGGGAGTTCGGCTAGGTATTTCTTGTATTCAGCAGCACCTTCGGCTTGACGTTTAGAGAGTTGTATGTGTCCAATAGTTACATCGTCGGGAGCAAAAGTTGATTTTGGCAGAGAACGAGGAGAGGACGTTCTCCGATGAGCCTCAATTAGTTGAAGTCTCTCGCTGACAGCCTTATCAGAATATTGCTTTGTGCAAGGAGATTGATCCATCCATTCGTTTGCCCACAACTCTTCATGCTTCCAAAAATTCACTCCCTTCCATGCCATCATTATCTCTCTTTCCTCCATACCGAGTTCATGAAAGATGTAGTCATACTTCTTCCATCGTCGGAACTCTTCTCCCAATATCTTTCCTTCAGGAGTATCTTCTTGCAATACTCCAGCAAAAACTCCTTTTATTTCCTCCTCTATCATCAAGGACACAAATTCATCAATTTCTTGACCCATCGAATCAAAATCAGGATTTGCTTTGCTTCTTATGAGTGCGAATCGAAGTGGATCCATGCCTTTTGATGAGATCAACGTCAGAGATTTAGCATCATATATGCCTGTGGACTTTTTGTCTTATGTGTGAGATATTTCATCAGGAATCACACCGTCACATCTAGCAGTTGATTCCTCGACAGTAATCTGTAGAGATCCTGTGTCATGCTCAGCAAGCTGTGATTGGTAAATCTCATGTTCAGCTGATGAGCCACCCTCCATGTATTCAACCTGTTCAGTAGAATCTTCTCTAGTATGACTTCCCTCTTCCTCACATCCAGAAGGACCTGCATCTGGGTTCCCTGGAAGTCGTCTGAATGTTGCATGATGTTCTTCATCAGAACTGCTGTTTAAGTCCACAATCGACCTTACTTCATTGAATCTGCCTTCATGAATAGCCTTATCAAGTTCTTCATCTGACATGGTATCTTGTGAGGATATGATTGCTCCTTCATTGCTGATTGGGGGAATGGTAACAGAGATCCTTCCATCTACGATGCCTTTCCCTTTCTTGGCAGCTTGTTCTTCCATTAGTGCCTGTTGAGCGGCTTTCTTCTGAGCCTTAAATTCTTCAGCGGCTGACTTGACTCGTTCGTAATTCCTGTCTCTTCCTTCGAACGTCATTTCAGTAATGAATTTCATGTATTCTTTCTTCTCACGCTCTTTAAGTTCAGCTAATCGTTGTCTCTTAGTTTTTCTTCCTTCTTGAGGACGCTCTTCTTTGGTTCTGGAAGACTTGGGAATGTATTCCGGATCACTTTCAGCAGGGTCCTCTGTTGTGTCTTGAGCAGACACCTTCTCTGCCACAATGTTAGCAGCTTCTTTAGCAGTGGCTTCAGCATTCGTCTTTTCTTCTTCAGCCTTTGCTAATTCTTCCTTATCAGAGAGTAGCTCCAACTTCCTCCTGGTCTTCTTCTTTGCTTTCGGTCCAGGGGAGGTGACTTTGGTTCTCTTCTTTGTCGGAATTGGTATAGCCATAACCCCAATCGTAGGTGGAAGCTGTTCGGCTTCCTTTGCAGACATTATCTCATTGATTTGATCAACAGGTAAGTTTCCCAATTTCTCAATCTCCTCGAGATTTTTGAAACAGTGGTCTGTCTCAGCGTTTGTCTTTAAAAGAGCAATCTCTTCAGCAGACATGGGAATGGCAAACTGTAAGATTTGAGGAGCTAACGTAGAAGCATCAGGCTCTTCAGGGGATGTGGGTTTGTCTTTGTCCACATTAGATTTCCCTGTCAACTTCCGAGGGTTTCGACTACTCACAGGTTTGGGCTCCTTCCGTGTTGCTGGGATGTAGTCTGTAGGAAGTAGACTTTCACCACGACCAACTCTCGTATTGGTGAATAACATCTCTAAGTATTTACTAATCTTCAGCCCAAACTTCACGTTCGACGAGAACGTTCCGTCTACTGCCATGTGGTCATTCTTCCTAGCATGTTCAGCCCATCGCTCAAAAAAGAATTCCGCCCAATTACCCTTAATGTTATCAACCAGTGCCATCATAACAGAGTACTTCTTGGCAGATAGTTCGGAGTACGAACCAGCATCACATTGAAGCATTTTGATTACTATCTCCGCTAGAAGCTTGTACTCATCAGACAGAGTATTGATTGGAGTAGCAACCTTGAAAGCAATCGCCTGTCCTTTCTTGGCTTTCAATTCCCCTGGTTTCTTCCAAAGATTCCACCGTTTTTCCATTTCCTCAAGATCATTCAACTTGTATTGAGAAATCTTGGCTCCATAATTTCGAAGACCAAACATTCTAGACAGTAAGTCAGCACTGACTTCCACAATATTTCCATATATGCTAGTTTTGAAGGATTTTTGATCATCGCTCATAACAGCCCTAGCATAAAATTCTGAAACCATATGAGGGTGAAATCGAATAGGTTCAGCGGAGAGGTATTTTACCAATAACTCGGAGTCAAGTAGATCCAAGATCCATTTTGGAATATGTTTGGTGGCGAGAGGCATATATAGGATTCTACCCTTCATGATTTGCGCCAAACGTCTTTGCTCCCTTGTATGGCCTGATAATTTCTTCTTCCGGGCCAAAAAGACAAGTTTGCTATAGGAGATGGATTCGTTGATATCTTCTTTCTTTTCTATCCCAGTGAACTCGGGTGCATGTCGGGCATGCAGTTGAGATCCGGCAATCTGTGGGTAAATGAAGGTGGGTGGTTGCAGTGGAGATGATGAAATGAAATCTTCTGGGTTAATGGCTTGAGGTGATTCAGGGTGATTTGGTTCTGTGTTTAGAGTATTTGGAGAGTTGGGATTTGACGCCATTGTTGAGATTTTAGAGATTTAGGAATTCCTGGAGAGGGTTTTGAGAACAAGAGGGGCGAAGGGTTTCAAAATGGTAGAGATTTGAAATCAATCTAGTGTATAGAAGATTTCGGAACACGAGATGAAATCAACGGTGAAGATTGCATCTTTTCAATTGCAATCAACGGTTGGGGAAAGTAGTCAAATCGTGCGATTACGCACGTTCTCCAGAACTCGAGTGCTGGCGACGTGTTAAGACCTCATTCGTCGCCACCGTCTGCGCACATTAAATGCACCTCTTTACACAATGCAATCTCCCGCGTCTGGATGAGATCTTCAGCAGAGCAACCGTTCGAATTCTGAGATGAACAGTAAATATAATTATCTCTATAAATAGCATGATCTTGAGATATATTTGATACGCCTTCTTGCGAACTTTGCCTTCTCTTCTCATTTTCTCAAAAAAAACTTTTTCTCCAGAAACAAATATGGAACCAGCCCATGCGCTCTTTGTTCCCAGACATAGAATCCTGTGTGATTCTGGTTTATACGAAGAATATGAAGCAGAATACCATGTAGCTGAAATGACGATGACACGTCTTCATGCCAGCGGTTTAGGCAGATTTGTGTCTCTTACTCCTCATATATTCCAGAGAGAGCATCTTCAGTGCTTCATCCGATCTAGTGAGTCTATTGGAGATTCCATTGTTGGTGTCTTCAGAAACCAGTTAGTGAGGTGGACTGCTGACACCTTCGCTTCAGAGTTTGGCCTGCCGAGAGGTCCCATTTCTATTTTGAATTATCGTAGCGATGAGATAGCCCCTGAATGGACGTCGTGGAGGAGGTGGAGAGCTTCTCCTGAGTTTGACTTCTCTCCAACTCCCTCAGCATATTGCTTGCAAACTCAATACAAGGTTCTCTTTGAAATTGTTAGCGGTATGATCGTTGGAGAAAATCCTGATGATATGATTTTCTCTCGCGAGATTTGGAAAACCATGATGGCGATCGATGATCGTGCGGAGGTCGACTGGGCGGCCTTCGTCTTTCAAAGAGTGCAGCAAAGTGTCCAGAACTGCCCACATCTTCATCTTCCCTACGGAATGCCATTAAGTTGGCTGCTAGAGCAGAGATTCCAGGATCTCACTCTCGTTCCCTCGAACCTTCGGGAGATAGATTTTTATCCTTTTAGGCCTTTGCCACCTTATCTGTAATCCTTTCTCGTCGTGTAAATAATTTTTGTAGATGATCAAATATATTGAAATGACGAAATTTTCATTTCTCATTCTCTTGACAAAATATGCAACATCATCCACGTTCCTGAGCATTAATGGTATATAACAAGAATGCAACTTCGTTAGTTTGCTGAGTAAACCTCCGTTTACAATGTTGCAAACTTCCTAGCAGATAGGTTAACTTAGCAAATCCAAACCATTTGCTGACTGCTCAGTAAACACCCAAACGCTCAAAAGTCTAGCAAACTTTCCAAATTCTAGATGCGAGATCTAACAGTTGGGAGACTCCTGTCAGATGAATCGACGGCCTTGAATGCGTACGTCCTTTCATCCGTCGGTTGTTTTTCCAAGACACACTTGAGTGCCCTGACGTGGCATTTGACAAAACGTCGCAGCCGTTTATGTGTATTAAACACATAGCAGATGACCAATTACGACTTCAATCAATTTTTATTATCCCCTTTATAAATACCCTTCTTGTGAGGAACCTATCAACATAAATTCCATTGACTGAATTCTTCGTCATTGCTTCTTTCCAAAATTATCTTAAAAAAATGGATTCGCCAGGTCAATCTCTGGAAGTGCGTCGTAACCAGATTCTCCATGAGTCTGGCTTGTATTCTCTGTATGATAATGACTGCATCGTGGCGGAGACTGTTATGTCAAAACTCAACCGAAGTGGATTGACTCAATTTGTCACGGCCACCCCACGGTTATTCCATGGTGACATTCTCCGAGAATTTATTGAGAGCTGCTCTGAGGAGGAAGGAATCATTTATGGTTCCTTCCGTGGCAAGCTAGTCTGTTGGTCACCAGGCTTCTTTTCTCGACAATTCGGCCTTCCCAGAGGTCCTGGGTCAGTGTTGAACTATCGTTTGACGGAAGTAGCCCCAGAATGGTCATCGTGGCAGAAATGGAGAAGATCGCCTTTGTCAGAATTTTCCCTTTCTGTTTCAGCATACGATCTACAGACTCCTTACTGGGCGATCTTCCGCGTTGTCCACAATATGTTGTTGGGAGAAGATCTTGATGATCATTCCTTCTCAAAAGAGACATGGCAGACCATGATGGCCATTGATGATGAAGTCGAAGTCGATTGGGCGAAATACATCTTCGACAGTGTTCGGGACTGTGTCCAATTTTACCCTTCTGTGCCTTTGCTGAATGGAATGCAACTCAGTTGGCTGCTGGAGCAAAGCTTTCCTCGGATAGCAGAAGGACGATCGAACCTCCTGGACATGGACTTCTTCCCGTTCAAATCTCGTTCTCCTTAGAATAGAAAATATGTTGTTGTTTATTCTATTCTCTCTCCCCCTTCAATTATTATTTCCTTTCCTTGTGTAAGATGTGGCAAAGAAATGATAGTTTTTTTTTAATTGTATCGACATATCGAATCAATGATGATAATCTCCTCGAGCCAAACGTCGATCTGACTGCCAATCGTCACTATTGATTTGATTAGATTTCCCACGTCATCACGCTGTTCTCTCTTCTTGTGACTATTCAGATTTCAGAGGGTGAATCATCACGTCCTTTAAAGTTCTTCACGAAATCATAATTGCGAGAAGATTTTCTCATCTATAAAAGAGACTCCTTGGGATACAGTAGAAACTCTATAAATTAATACTCGATTAATTAATAAACTCTTTAAAATAATAATTTTTGTCGGTCCCGACTCGTGGATAGGGTGCTAAATTAATAATTCGCTAAAATTATAAGATAATACATTTTTTATAATTTCTATAGGTCCCATATAAAATATAAATTAATAATTTCATAAATGCGTACATATTACATGAATAATTTATGTACACTTCTTGAAAAATGACTCAATTGTCGTTTGTTTTTTGTTGAAATCAATTTCAACTTGAATCCCATCTCTAATTTTTCTTATCATTGTAAGAACTTCTGGTGTTGTCTTCTCATAACTCAGCAAGAAATTATTCAATGTGATTGCTGCTCTAATTGCCTCATTTCGTGAAGGAGGCTCCATGGTAGAACTTTCAGCATCTTCTTCATCTTCTTTATCAGTTCCAATAATGCTCTCAATAATTTCTTCATCAGTCCACAATTGTGCAACTACATTTTCTAGTGGGTGGTTCAGGACATCTTGCATTTATATACATAATATTTTTTAATGTCCATAAATTGAGACATTGAACATTAAGAATATAATTATATGAGAGATTGAAGGACTCTTCCAAATTAGGTCCTCATTTGATGTACAAAAATTAAATAGAAGTTTAAAAGGTAAGTGAATTGAATATTTTATTATAAATTAATAAAATATTAATAATGTATAAATTAATAATTATTAATTTATAGTTTAATTAATAACTCTTTTAATTAATAAATTTTTGAGTTCCCAAGAGTATTAATTTATAGAGTTTATACTGTACTTATGAATATCACCACAACTTCCTATTTCTTCAAGAAAATCCCTTGAAATCATGAGATCTCCTAGCAATATCCTTGATATCTCACGAAACCAAATACTTGACGAAGCGGCCCTTCATCTCTATTATCAGGATCGACCTTCCGTAGCAGACAAGGTCATGGCTAAGATCAATGGGGCAGGGCTCAAGCAATTTGTGACAAATGCTCCCAAGCATTTTCATGAGGATCTCCTCCGTGAGTTCCTCAAGGATTGCAAGACTGAAAAGGATGCAATCTATGGAGCCTTCCGAGGAAGACTGATACGATGGTCACGAGATTCCTTTGCTTGTGACTTTGGGCTTCCCCGGGGTCCTGTATCAGTGATGGCTTATCGATCCATGGAGCCAGCGTCAGAGTGGACGGCATGGAGAAAATGGCGTCTCTCTCCATGGTTTAGTTTCACACCAACTCCAGCGGCAACTGGTCTTAAATGCTCATATCGTGAGCTATTTCATGTTGCCAATAACATGATCTTGGGTGGAGATCCCAATGACTTCTGTCTTACAAAAGAAATCTGGCAGGTCATGCTAGCCATGGACGCGGAACTTGTTGAGGCAGATTGGGCAGGCCTTGTGTTCAAAGACGTCCGTGATTGCGTTCGCCTATATCCAGCCGCTCCCTTGCTTTACGGCATGCAGCTAAGCTGGTTAATGGAGCAAACCTTTCCAGAGCTAGCAGAAGGACCTTCTCGCCTTCTTGAATCTGACTTTTATCCATCAATCAAGTAGATTGTAATATCTTTTCGTTGTTTTGGAATGTAGCATGTATCAATGCTAAATATTAATGAATCAGCATTTTCCTTTCATAATGATGTGCTATCCGTATAACAACTGCTACTGTTTATGTGAACACGTCTGCTCAGCAACCTCTTCTTGAAATCACCAACAATAATATGCATAGCGTCTTTTAAGAAAAATAAGAAATCCAGAAAGAATGAAAGTAACATTTCATTCATCCAAAGTTCCATCCAGCTCCATAAGACCTAATTTGATACATAGTTCCTTGAATCTGGATTTGGCTAGCGGCTTCGTAAATATGTCTGCTATCTGATCTTCAGTGCATATGTACCGAACATCGATATCCTTCTTCTCCTGATGATCTCGAATGAAGTGGTGTCGAATATCAATGTGCTTTGTCCTGGAATGATGGACAGGATTCTTTGTAATGCACATGGCACTATTGTTGTCACAGTAAATAGGCACACATTCGGGAGAAATCCCGTAATCTTGCAATTGTTGCCTTATCCATAGAATTTGCGAACAACAACTAGCAGCCGCCACATACTCTGCTTCAGTGGTAGAGGTAGCAACAGAGTGCTGCTTTTTGCTGAACCAGCTAATGAGTTTGTGTCCCAGAAATTGACACGTACCACTGGTGCTCTTCCTATCAATCTTGCATCCTCCAAAATCAGAATTCGAATATCCACTCAGAGCAAGACTATCTTCTCTTGGATACCAAAATTTCGAGACCTTCTGTGCACTTCAGGTAGCGTACAATCCTCTTAGCAGTGTCTAGATGTGTCTTCTTAGGATTTGCCTGATATCTAGCACACAATCCGACGGCGTAGGATATGTCAGGTCTGCTGGCGGTGAGATACAGAAGTGAGCCTATAATTCCTCTGTAAAGAGTAGGATTCATAGCATCTCCTTCTTTCTCAAGTGCGGCTATGCACGTCGTACTTATCGAAATTCTCAGACTCTTAGTCTTCTCTGGACAGTATTTCGCAATTAAATCGCGAGTGTACTTCTTCTGGTGGATGAAAATTCCTTCTCTAGATTGTTGAACCTGTAATCCGAGAAAGTATGACATCTTTCCCATCATGCTCATCTGGAAGTTGCTGGTCATGAGCTCTGAAAACTTGTCACATAATCCTTGATTTCTAGAGCCAAAGATGATGTCATCAACGTATACTTGTACCAGCAAAATATCTCCTTCATCTTCGATGCGAAAGAGAGTCTGAACAATCCTCCCTTTCTGAAAACCGTTCTTCAGCAAAAATTTGGATAGAGTTCCATACCAAGCCCTTGGTGCTTGTTTCAATCCATAGAGAGCCTTCTTGAGTCTGTACACTTGATTACCATGCTCGAACCCTGGAGGTTGCTCGACATAGACTTCTTCCTTCAGTTCGCCATTTAAAAAGGCACTCTTTACATCCATTTGCATTACATCGAACTCATGATGAGCAGCGTACGCAAGAAATAAGCGAATGGCCTCCAGCCTTGCTACTGGAGCAAATGTTTCATCATAATCTATCCTTTCGCATTGCCTGTATCCTTTAGCTACGAGTCTCGCCTTATTTCTGACAACTGAGCCAGATTCATCGTTCTTGTTTTTGAACACCCATTTTGTGCCTATAACACTTTGATGTTCAGGTCTGTCTACCAGCTCCCATACATTGTTCCGTGTGAATTCTGCGAGTTCTTCATGCATTGCATTCACCCAATCCGGATCCATCAGGGCTTCTTCAATCTTTTTGGGTTCTTCGCTGGAGATATAACAAGCTAGCATAGCGTTGCCTTGTCTCGTCATTATGGGATCATTGACATCTCCTATGATATCTTCAAGAGGATGGGCGCGCAACCATGTTGGTCTGACCACATTTCCTTCCCCTGCGAGACCATCGTCTTGTGCATTATTCTCCATAGCACCCTCCTGGTGCTCAGTAACTGGATTAGCTTCAACCGGGATAACTGCTGCAGAATTTCCTGGTATGTGAGTCTCTTCAGCAACTCTTTCAGCAACTGGAATCTCAGCAGCGCCTCTGCCAAGATCTTCATGAGTGGCTGTGTCTTCCCCAAAAGGAATATCCTTAGCAGTCTCCTCTTCTTCATCATCAAGCACTTCTAGAATGACTGTTTCAATTAAGGTGTTTGTAGGTGTGGCCTCAGCATGATCATTAGCATCACTGGCCTGGTCAGCAGTTTGGTCCTTTGCTGAGTGCGTCTTGTTCGGATTGCAGTCATTCATAGACTTAGTCGGATCAACATGCTTATTCTCGAAAGAATTTAAAAATGTTTGATCATTGACTTCATGAGTCTCATGATTGCAATCCTCTTTTCTCTTGTTTTCTCTGCGCACTAAGGTAGACTCATCAAAAATAACATTGCATGTTATTTCCACAATACAGGTAGTCTTGCTCAATACCCTATAACCTTTGTGAGTGGGGTGTCCATAACCAAGAAGTACACCCTCATCTGACTTAGGTGAGAAAGTATTGAGTTTAGACTTTCCATTATTGTGAATATAACAAGTAGAGCCGAATGCACGGAGATGAGTTATAGAGGGCTTACGATCGTTGTACACTTCGTAGGGAGTCTTGTTGAATCTACTCGTGATAGCACTCATATTCTGTGTATAACAAGCCGTCATAACTGCTTCCCCCCAGTACTTAGCAGGAAGTTTGGAGTCTACTAGCATCGAGCGAACAGCTTCCTTCAGTGTCCGATTCCTCCTTTCTACTAGACCATTCTGCTGAGGAGTCCTAGCTGTGGATCTTTCGTGTGATATTCCAGCTTCAGCACAGAAATCCATCAGCACTCCATTACAAAACTCTGTTCCATTGTCTGATCTAATTCTCTTTACAGTAACTTCTTTACTGTTTTGTTCTTTGAGGATCAGTTCTGGTAGAATGAGTTTCACCTCATCCTTGGTCTTTAAGAGACGTACCCATGTGTACCTGGAAAAGTCATCAACCACCACAAGTGTATATAACCGTTTACTTATAGTGGGTGGAAAGACTGGACCGAAGAGATCCATATGAAGTAATTCTAGGATCCTTTGAGATGTCTCTTTTTCAGGATTTATCTTGAAGGATGATTTGGTCTGTTTCCCTTGTTGACAAGCTTTGCATATCCCTTCCTTGCGGAAAGTCTCATTGGGCAGACCTACAACAAGCTTGTTTTTGGCGAGGTAGTTAATAGTTTTGAAATTCAAATGATTGAACCTCTTGTGCCATAGCCATGTTGTTTCTTCCTTGTTTAAAGCTAGAAAACAGGAGTGTTGTTGACCACTTTGCCAATCAACAATATATAGACCACCCTTATGGATGCCTCTGAGTTTTACTTCTCCTGAAATAGCATCAGCAATAGTACAACCAGTATTTTTAAAAGATACGATGTACCCGTTTTCACACAATTGGCTTATGCTAAGTAGATTATGCTTTAAGTTGGAGACGAGTGCCACATTGATGATCCTTAAACCGTTTCGTTCAATTCATCCTCTTCCAATGACTTCTCCTTCACTGTTGTCTCCGAACTTGACCTTGGGACCGTTGAACAGTCTTCTCAAGTCTGAGAATAATCCTTCGTTCCCGGTCATATGGGCAGAGCAGCCGCTATCCAGGACCCACTCAATAGATAGGCATGTTCCTATTGTTGTTGAGTACTGTTCCTGCAATTGAATCAGGTAGTTTTAGGTCCCCGTTTATCATCGGGTCCTGCAGGATTAGCATTGATCATGGTTCCCTTTGGTACCCACATTTTAGTGACTTTCAAGATTTTCTTCTTGAACTCACTGTTTACCGTTTCTTTACCCTTTGGCATAATATGTTTGACATGTTTATAACTATGTGCAGTGGTGTACTTGGCCTTCCTTGCCCTTGAAATAACATATGAATTGGGCTCAGGACCTACATAGGTGTTCCTCCTATGTGAAGTATTTTCCTGAAATGTTGGTTTTACAGCATTATAAAAATATGGCCTTCTTTGCTGAAAGGTAGGTTTAGCTGTCCTTGCGTTTGGAACATAACGCTCAGCATACCCAGGTCGTGTAGAATACGATTTAGTGTATGCTCTTGGATTCTGCTGAGGTCTGACCGGCACATGTTTAGCATTTGCTCTGTTGTTCCTCTGCTGAGGTATAGTCGATTCATGCACAGCATTCAACTTAGGATTCCTCTGTTGAGGTCCACGAGTTGTATGTTTAGCAGATTCTGACTTAGCCCTCTGCTGAGTTCTAGCAGACGAATACCTAGCAGTCTCTGTACAGACCTTCTGCGGAGATCAGTTATGCGTATTCTGTGATCGTCCATTCTTTTGCTTAGCGACTGGCATAGCACTGGATGATCAGCAACGACGACTCCTTTTCCTTTTTCAGCAGAATTATTTTTAGGAGATACAAATACGATTGGATTCCTCTTAGAAGAATCGTCATAGGATTTTGATATCCTTTTCGAGGATTCGTATCCAAGCCCAGACTTATCCTTATGATGTCTTTGTTGGCTTACAAGGGCATCAAGAGCAGCCTTGCTGGCTGCGTACATGCAAATGCAGTCCTCTCGTGAATAATTTTTCAAAGCAAGATTTTCTTTCTCTAGAGTTTGACATTTGTCAGTTAGTTGAGAGAAATCTTCTTTTAATTTCAAGAATTTCTCACTTTCTAACCTCAGTTTCTCAACTTCCTCGGTTAGAGATTGAATATTTCGTTGAAGTGAGAGATTTTCACCTATGATTGCGTTTTTGATCTCATACATTTTTGAAAACTCAATTGACAGTTTTGTCAAGTAATCTTCCTCAGAATCGAAAAATGATTCCTCCGATTCATCTATGATAGGAATGCTGGTTGGGTTTGTAGATAATACCTCACTCTCCTCAGCAGCAAGAGCTGATTCATTATTTTGCTCAGCATCATTGTCTGCGTCAGCAAACCGATCTTCAACGATGTTTGCCATCAGCACGAACAATGCTTCCTCGCTATCTTCTTCTTCTGAGGAATAGTAGAACTCCTCGTCATTTTCAGGGATATCAGCACTCTCTGTCCTGGTCAGCAACGCCTTGGTCACTACTTTAGCAGCGCGTCTTTCAAATCTTTGTTTCAGGCGTTCTCTTTCCTCTCTGCTGACCTTTGGGCAGTCATGCTTCAAATGATCTGGAGAACCACATTCAAAACAAGTTCTAATTTTTCGCTCTACTGAGCGGTTAGATGATAATGGTTCACTTTCTTTCGCCTCTTTCTCAGCTTTTGCTTCATTTAGCATTTTCTGCATCTTTCTCATCTGTTCTTCCAGCTCATTGATCTTCAGATCAATTGGTTGTGTACCTGCACTGGAAATAACTTCCTTTGCGGGTGATGCTGAAGTAGATCTTTCCTGCTTGTAGAAAGGTTTCTTTGTCTTGAATTTGCTGAAGTCCTTCTTAGCGAAGTACGCTAAGTCCTCAGAGTTTCCAGCGAAATTTGATGCAGCTTGTCCTACCGCTGTTTCATTCTTCTTTGACTGCTGGATAATAAACTCGTGAGCTTTGAGTTGAGCAAATACCTCAGATGTAGTCATGTTGTTGAGATCTTTTTCACTCAAACTCGTCACTTTTGCAAACCAGTCATCTCTTGGATATAGCTTGGAGATGATTTTGTTGTTCATTTCTCCTTTTTCATACTCTTTTCCAAGATTATTGAGTTCACCGATTATTGTGTTGAAGCGCTCTTCCATATCCTGTATGGATTCACCTGCAATCATAGAAAATGATTCATACTTGTCAACAGCTATTTGTAGTTTATTTCTTTTCATTTGATCGGTTTCTCGCGATGCTTCACACACATAATCCCACATTTCTTTAGCAGTTTCAAAGTCAAGAGATTTGTTAGCCATTAGTTTTGGTAAGCAATCATAAATTAGCTTCTTGGCTACATGTTCCAACTGAGCCCTCTTTTTGTCTTCCGTGGTATACTCATCATAGGGCTTTGGAATCATCTGTGGTCTTGGTTCTTCACCAGCAGCAGGAGCACCTGCAAAAATGTTAGGTTTCATAATCTTTATTGGACCTTTAGTCAGAACCTCCTCCATCTCAGGATGGATGCTTTGCAGATTTATGAGAGCCAACTTCTTCCAAGACTTGAAGTTCTCCTTGGAATACTTCCCGAGTGCATGATGAGTCAACATATTGTCTCCTAAGCTAGATAGGCAAAACACAGAGAAGCAGATAAAAGTGCAAGGAAAATGTAGATCTGGTCTTTAAGCGACTCAGAAGCAGTCGGTTTTTCAACCTCCTGCTCTGATACCACTTGTTGGTCCTTAAATATCAGAGTC
>JAPKLW010007512.1:0-14913 GCA_026898455.1 Plectranthus barbatus | reverse complement strand
CACCACATAATTAATACTGACCTACCCCTTTATTACCATGTTATGAGAACGTGCTGCATTAAGTGAGAATCCCCATATTTAAGATTACCGGACATTCATTAATTAATCGGAGCCTCTGACAAGCTCTAACTACAATTAATTAATATCTTATAATTCATGAGTAGTACCACTCAATCCTTATCACTCGCTCTTGAACTTAATCAGCCTGCAGGACTTGGCATGATGAAGTTTATTGAGCTCCTCAGGGAATGTCCACATCCTACTACTCGGATATGGTTACCTAAACCAATCTCAGGCAGTACTACACGATCTGTTGTTACCCAAGATGCGGATATACGAGCACGTTACTTAGGCTCTCCACCATGGCAAGTCAAAGCAACAGTCAATCCGTGCAAACCACTGAACCTTCATTAGGGTTTGGACTCAATCAATACTGAGATCTTGTATTCGCTGATGTCAGACAGACAAATACATCTCAATGCGGTCCATCAATATGCCAGCCCTGCGTACCAGCATGTCAAGTAACCAAGACAGACTACTTATTCCGACAATGCCGTAGCCATCCGGACAGACGTATCCTCATACGCTGTCTCGGCTATGACTAGGTTTATGTCTCATTAGGTCAAGTGATCATACTGTCTTCTGCGATCTACAACACGCCGTATGATCGTCCCTATCGGTGAGACAAGAGGATACCATTGTTCATACATGTAGTTTTTTTAATGGATAGGAGAATTAAATGCTTTCAGTATACAAAACCCATCACGTGCTATGAGTGCAATTCCCCAGATCACCTAAACTTCGAATGCCCAAAGGTAGATCCAGAAGAAAGGGAACGACTGAGAAAGCTGTTCGAAAGACGCGCATCTAAGGCGGTCACCAAAGCATTGCTGACAAGAACAAAACTACCAGACATCCCAGATTATGACGATGAAAACTACTCATCAGAAGATGAAGATGATGTTCTAATATTGTTCATGGCAGACATCAACAAAGAGCATACAGGAGAATCAGCTCTAGCTGCCATAGCAAACCATGTAACAAACACTACTATGTCTATTGCTTCAATTTTTGATAATTTGCATGACACTGATGATTCATGTTGCTCAGAATCAGAAGAGATAACAGTTGAATACCTATTAAAAGAGTTTTCAAAAGTTCATGCATTAAAGGACATTCTAGTTAAATAAAACTCCTCTCTGAAATCTCAAATTTCAAATTTGACCAGTGAGATTGATAAATCGAGGTCAGCAGATGAGGAACTTTTGAAGTTAAGAACCGAATTCTCCGTCTTAAGCAGTAGCTATAATACCTTGAGATAGGAAAATGAATTTTCAAAAAATAATCACTCAGTGCTAAATACCTGTCAATGCAAATTCTCAAAAAGCACGAGATATTTAGATGATATTTTAAGTATCCAAAGAAGTTCGAAGAACTTTGCTAGAATAAGTTTTGATAGTGAAAAGTCTCGCATCGCATAAACAAGTAAGTCAAAAAGGATTACTTTTGTCCCAGCTACTGGGAAGATTCAGCAGATTGCTAGGAAAGACAAGAGGGAAAAAGCAAAGTCAATTGAACAGCAGAAATGCTGGCAGACCAATATCCCTCAACTAACAGCTCGACAAAGATTGAACTTTCGATCTGCTGAGTAAAGGCCAACAAAGTCAATGTATGTTAGCCAGCAGAATGTTCCACCTGCTAGAACGGTTCATACAAATCCTAGCAAGGCTAAGCAATCTACTAAGGTTGCAAGGAAGCCAGCTTACATTCCAAGTAGAAGGAACATCTACTTGAGGCCAGAGTCTACTTCAAAATATTTTCAAAAGACAGTGATGGCTCAACACACTACTTCACATCCCTATGTTGATTATAGAAATTATACCAACAGGAATGGAAGGGAGGTGAGACGTGATGATAAGAGAAACATCAAAATCACAAAAGTCTGGATTCCCAAGGGAATAATCCAGAAAACTAATCCTACAAGTCCCGTAATTGATCGGGTACCAAAAATATAACTTCTTTGTTTTGCAGGAACATGGTTCAGAAAGAAGACTATCTAGGAAACTCAAAGAATGGATATTAGAAAGTGGATTCTCAGGTCACATGACAGGAGATGAAGAGATCTTCACAGAACTTTGCAAGTTCCGAGGAGCCTCAGTCTCATTTGGTTGCGAAGTTGCAGATAGAACCACCGGTGAAGTAAAGCTTAGAGGAATCCGAAAAGGAGGACTTTACATTGCTAATTGGGAAATTGGTCAACAAGTATCATGCTTCATAGCATTCAACAAAGAAGAAGAAAAAAATGGCTATGGCACAAAAGGCTAACGCATCAGAACTTTAAAACCATCAATCATATTGCTAGAAATAACATTGTTGTAGGTCTACCTCAAGAAACCTTCAAGAAGGAAGGAGTATGCAAAGCCAGTCAACAAGGAAAGCAAGTCAAAGCGTCCTTCAATTCAAATCCAGAAAAGGTTACTTCCAACAGAATCCTTGAGCTATTGAACATGGATTTATTCGGCCCTGTGACACCACCCACTGTAGGTAACAAACTATATACTCTAGTTATTATTGATTACTATTCCAGATACACATGAGTGAGGTTACTCAAAACCAAGGACGAAGTGAATACTATCCTTCCGAAGCTGATAATTAGAGTTCAAAATGACAAGGAGCTCACGGTCAAAAGGATATGATCCGACAACGGTACATAATTTTGCAAAGGATCATTGATGGACTTCCGTGCAAATGCTGGGATAGGACATGAAAGGTCCACTGCAAGAACAGCTCAGCAGAACGGCTTTGCAGAAAGAAGGAACATAACCTTAAAGGATGTTGTGCGTACAATGCTTGCCGATACGGATCTAAGTCAAAAACACTGGGGAGAAGCAGTAATGAATGCCTGCTACACGCAAAATCGAAGCGGATTGAATCTTCGCTTCAACAAGACTCCCTATGAATTATATTATGGTCGTAAGCCTTCTTTAGCTCATCTTCGTATTTTTGGTTCACCATGTTATATCCATAATAATGGAAAATCGAAATTAAGTACTTTCTCACCCAAGGCCGATGAAGAAGTGTTCCTAGGATATGGTCATACATCTCATAAGGGATACAGAGTACTTAATAAGACTACCAAACTTGTGGAAATAACATGCAATGTCATTTTTGATGAAGCTATTTTAGTGCATAGGACCATAAGAAGCCAAAGAGATGAGTTTCATGAAACCAATGATGTCAATGGGACTTCGGGCTCGAATATTTCTGAAGCTGAACCAAACGATCCGACTAGGTTGATGAATGAATCATTATCTCTACTGGAGATCTTGACTGATCAATCGATAGTCTAGTGGGCCGGTGATGCAATCGCTAATGCTGAGGCCACCATACAATCTCTCGAAGAGCATACAAATCAATAGGAAACTAGTGTGGATAGGGATGCCCAACTATCTGAAGATTACCAAAATGGCGAGAGATCTACTGAAGATAATTATGCTGAAGACAACTAAGCACAGACTGCTGCAGACAGGAGTACTACATCATTAATACAAAGTCCAGCAGACAATCCTTCAGCAGAAGACGACTCAACAAGGGTAGCAGACAGCTTGGAGACTCTACAACTTGTTGATGTACCAGTATCAGAAGAACCCATCGGACTATCCGGCAGTCAAGTCATTCCCGTAGAAGAACTTCAAAGACCCAAATGGCTGCTAAGAGACCATCTTACTCAAGCAATTCTAGGAGATATTGTTGATCCGATCCGAACCAGAAACAGTGCACTACTTGCCTGCTTCATTTCACAAGAAGAGCCTACCAAAGTAGCAGAGGCACTCAAATCAGCAGACTGGATCAACGCAATGCAAGAGGAACTATCAGAGTTCACAAGGAATCATGTATGGGATCTCGTCGATCGTCCAACATATCAATCAGTAATAGGAACTAAGTGGGTATTCAAGAATAAGCGAGACGAAAATGGACTCGTCGTTCGCAACAAGGCCAGATTAGTTGCTAAGGGGTATGCACAGTGCGAAGGAATATATTTCGACAAAACTTTTGCTCCAGTAGCTTGATTGGAAGCAATAAGATTATTCCTAGCATATGCTGCTCATCATGGGTTCACAGTATTTCAAATAGACGTCAAGAGTGCATTCCTTAACGGCAAATTGAAAGAGGAAGTCTAAGTGGATCAACCTCCAGGTTTCGAACGAGGAGACAAAGTGTACAGACGAAGGAAAGCTCTCTACGGACTAAAGCAAGCTCCAAGAGCGTGGTATGAGACGCTATCACAATTCTTGCTGAAGATCGGTTTCAGAAAAGGGAAGATCGACAGAACATTATTCTTGATGAAGGATGTTGAGGACATCTTAATTGTCCAAATCTATGTGGATGATATCATATTTGGATTAAGAAATTTAGGTCTCTGCGAGAAGTTTGCTCAGCTTATGCAAACCAACTTCCAAATGAGTATGATGGGAAAAATGACATACTTCCTAGGTCTACAAGTACAGCAATCAGATGATGGGATTTTTATTCATCAGAAGAAATATACGAAGGATCTCATCAGCAAAATCTGCCCAGAAAAGACGAAGACTGTGCGGATTCCCATGAGTACAGCATGTCAAATATCAATGGATGAAGAAGGCGAATCCGTAGACCCCATAGCATACAGAGGAATAATTGGATCACTACTATACTTGATAGCCAGTAGACCTGACATTTCATATGTTGTAGGAGTATGTGCCAGATATCAAGCAAATCCAAAGAAGTTACATATGGAGTATGCTCGAAGAGTTCTCAGATATATGAAAGGAACAGAATCTTAGGGAATTCGGTATCCCAGAGCAGATGATCTCACACTCATAGGATACTCAGAGTCTGATTTTGGAGGTTGCAGAAAAGACCGGAAGAGTACGAGCGGAACATGCTAATTCCTAGGTCAAAAGCTGATAAGCTGGTTTAGCAAAAAGCAACACTTCGTAGCAACATCCACAACGGAAGCAGAATACGTAGTTGCTGCCAAATGTTGAACACAAGTGCTGTGGATCAAGCAACAACTTCAAGACTATAGTGTTTCCATTTACTGCGACAACAACAGTGCGATGTGCATCACAAAAAATCTTGTTCATCATTCTCGAACAAAGCACATCGATATTCGACATCACTTCATTTGAGATCATGTCGAAAAGAAGGATATCTCAGTAGACTACATCTGAACAGAGGATCAGCTAGCAGACATATTCACCAAGCCTCTAGCAGAAAGCAGATTCAAAGAGCTTTGTCTTAAGCTCGGCTTATTGGAATTAGATGAGGTTATGGAAGAATGAGTCTCAGCTCTCATTCTGTTTTTAATAATATGATATTGATATTCTTTAGAAGATGCGGAATAAGAGTGTGTCCCAGCTCACGCTCTTCGAAAACATATTCTTTTGAAGATTTTTGAGTCCCAGCTCTCAGCAGTCCAGATGATCAGCAAAGTAGAATATTGAATTCAGCAGTATAAGTCAAGTAATTGCTGAGTCCCAGCTCTCAACAAAGGATAAGAGACTGTTGAACGAAAACAAATCTGAATCAATCTTTGGAAATTGATCAGATATGAGAATAAATATCGGGATATTCAATCGACGTATCAATTAAGATCATCATCAATGATAAAGCGATAATACGTATTTGCTATCATTACCGAAGATCTCGTTCAAAGGCTCGAGATGATTCAATTCTGAAAATAGCCGCCACGGGGAAAGGCTATAGCGAAACAGTCGGTTCCCAAGGCAGACTAAATAATTAGAGGATCGAGTCTCTAGGAGAGGTTGCGTCTATTTAAGAGAAGATATCTTCCTCTGGAAATTCATATCTCAAAACCTCAAAACCCTAGATCTACTCTCTGCCCTCATTCCCATCTTTCCAGAAACCCTGCTCGAAGATGTCAGAAATGTCGTCCTTTACCATTTCACCAAAATACTTCTAGAATAGGTTCGAGCAACGTGACTTAGAAGTCTCCAAATTGAGAGGAAGAGTCGTAATATTCACAGAGATCACATCTAAGGAGACTCTCTCAATTCTCGGTTCACCTTGGACGATGAGTTTTCTCATATTAGAACGGAATGGAGATAGGCGGTCCATTCTGTCAGGCCGTGAAAGTTTTCTTGTTGGTGAGATAAAAACTTGTCAGGTAGGTCTGAAGATGGATATTCCTTAGTCACAAGGAATGGGAAAGCCCTCTTGGTTCCAGTTAGCCAAGGTTTTTAGGGGACCATTCAGACTCTTCCCATCTCTTCTTCCAGGATCAAGCTTCATAGCACTGGTGAAGAAGCAGATATCAAGGGAAGGCTCTCAGATGGAATAGATGCTACACAAATCATCTATTCAACATCTGAAGAGTAAAGATTAGCTTGCGAGTGATGTTGGTGCTACTCACCTAAGAGGATGTAAAGATGCTAGCATGACACTCGGAGCTCGGAGATTTATGGGGGCAAATCTCCAGACTGAGCCAAATAAAGTTTCGAACACTGTCCAATCCTTGGCGCTGGATTCCCGCAGATGGAAGAAACTGTTGGAACATAGATGTAACCGAGGCAAAAGGAAGATGATGAGTTGCCTACGGACATCTCCCCAAGATCCAACAACACATCGTTGCGGAAGCAAGGCGGCTTGCAGCAATGAGCTCGGGAAAAGAACAAGAAGGAGTAGATCTAGCAAAGGCGTTATTGGAGCAGTCTGAAGACATATTGATCATTGTAAACTTGAAGTATTATACTTTGCGAAGTGTAACTCTTGTATATAAATGATATCAATAAATTGCTCACTTTGAGAACCATAGTCTGTTGTCTCAAACAATATAATCGCCTAACTCAAAATGCTAGTTCCTTACACTCCTTGTGTAAAGAAAACTATCAAAAAGGAATGTATGATTTTCCATGAAAATTTTGAAGAAATATAAAGGAAAATCGAATGATAGGAATTTCTCAAAGGTCATCCCAACCCCATCGGAAGCAGAGTGTTTAAATGGTCAAAGGGTGAATAAATTCAAGCAAAATACTCTCTGCGAACTGCTGAGTCCAAGCTCTCAGCAGATTCCCAACAGATACTGAGGATGAGCTCTCAGTAAAAGACTCCTGAACTTAAAAGGTTCATTGAATTTTTCTTAAGAGTCCTAAAGAACTATTGAATCCATGCTTTCAGCAGATATCCAGTGTTTACTGAGTCCAAGCTCTCAGTTGATTAATGATGATTGCTATTTTGGAAAAGAAGACAGACCGGAAAAATTTATTGAGTCCAAACTCTCAGTAAAGACGACTCTTGCTTCTAAAAAGATCAAAATCTAGAAGAGTCTATTTTTGTTTACTGAGTCCAAGCTCTCAGTAAAACAAAGAGGAGCTAAGCATAAGCTCTCAGCAAAAGTTCAGAAGATTGCTTAAAGAAATATTTGAGAATGATGAGTCCAAGCTCTCAGCAAAATATAAGCATCTACTGAACAAAGGACCACAAAGACAGAATGTTGAGTCCATGCTCTCAGCAAATCAGGTCTAGAATTATGTCATTCACCTCAAAGAAAAAAGAGAATGCTGAGTCCAAGCTCTCAGCAAGATAGGTGATATATAACATTACTCATCAAAAGATACAATCGGATGTTGAGTCCAAGCTCTCAGCACAGGCCTTTCACATTGCTGAGTATTCAACACATGCATCTTTGAATACTGTTCAGCAAGAAGGTGATTGTTGATTCAAATATATCTCGAAAGGCGGGATAATCTAATGTTGAAGAAACTGCAGAGTTCTCTTTCATTACAAAGTAACTCTTGCACAGGGCGGCGATGAATGCCAAGGTGACACGTCAGCCACAGTCACGGTTTCGACGAAAAGGGAACGTAAAGCAAACTGTCACCAACTGCCCAACCGTAGATTCATCCAGATCAGAAGAGGCGATCCAACCGCTCATAGTAGAAGTCGGTTAAAGAGGGATCATATAAAAGACATTTGGTTTGGGAATTCTAACCCTAATACCTTCATACCTTCTGATTCAAAATTCTTCTGCACTTTTTGAAGCATTCAGAAGAATATATCAATGGCAGAATCTTCCAACCGCACCAGTCCCCCTGCCGAATCTTCCAGAAACACCAACATGCCCGAGGAACTAGAACAATTCCAGCCAACTTTCACAGGCATCTACAAGACAGAGGACATCAATTAGTTAATTCCATACTACCGGCTAATCGCCATAAGCCATGGAAAACTGCCTGGTGAACTTACCAATTATCAGAAAAGGTCCACTCAAGTAAAAAAGACAAGACACTGTACGAGCCACTGTTCCGGAAAAACTGGTGTGAGAACCTCATAGGTAAACTCGATCGAGAGAACCTCATAGTTGCAGAATTCTTTGCGCGTGCAATTGTTGATAAAGAAGAGAAATCCTTCACCACAAGCGTCATGGGTATCAAAATCACAGTAAGCCCAGAAGTTTTGGAGAAGACGTACGGACTCTGCAATGATGGTGAAGATGTAGCCAACTACAAAATCAATGATGAAGACGAGATGAAGAAAAGATGGCTGAGGTGGAAGTCGGATTCATATACCGGTTCATGGAAAATAGCATCACCTCTGGAATCTCTAGCAGAACCGATGAGGAGTCTAGCACAAGTAGTCATAAGGATGCTAGTGGGCGAAGTGGGCTCACTTTCTGAGTTAAGTGCTAAGAAGTTTGTTGTTATTATGGCCATTGAGGATCAAGTGCGTGGAAATTGGGCAAAGTTCATCTAAACCAAATGGCTAGCACATGGCTACAAGAACAAGAGTGTGAAAAAGGATCACACGTTCACTCAAGACGTAGGCTTTGGATTGAAAATAAGCTACTTTCTAGAGGGAATTGTACCAGAAGGAAAACGCTGCTGAGGTGAAGACTTGATCTACTCCGACTACATACCACCAACCAGAAAGCAACAACTGCCGAAAAATAACAGGGAACCATTGATACTAAAAGGAAAGAGCAACATCAATCCCAAAGAGGCATGGTCTGATGAAGAAGAACCATACCAAGGGGATATGGTTATGCCTACTGCTGCTCCACTTACTGCCGAGGAACTGAAAGAAGAACGACGCAAAGCAGAACGGGACGTTTTGCTTACTGAACTTGAAAGTTTGGTTGATGCTCCATCACAAACAACTGGTCAACCCTCGGATCAAACCAACTTGATGAGGAGCCGAACGCAGAGGAGCCCACAACAAAAGAAAGGGAAACCAACGAGTGATGATGAGAAAGCCAAGAGAAGGGGCAAGCAAAGAAGATCTTCAGGTAACACTCTTAAAATCAATGTACCTAAGGTAGATACTTCTCTACCATCTTCAGATGTCGTCAAGGACACGGCGACAGAATCCACAGAAGCTAGGGCAAAGTGAAGGCTTAAATTTTCCGATGAGGGAGAATCTCGGAAGACACGGCGACAAAGGAAAGCGCTCCAGAGGGCACAAGAACAAAGAGACTACGCCAAGTTTTGACTTGAGATGACACTTGAAGAAAGAGATTCAAGATAGGCCGAAGTCATGACTAATTATGTCGAGCAAAATTTAGGGATTTCTCGTGAACCAAATCACAAAATCCAACTGAATCGGATCAATTTATGGATATTGCACACAATGAAAATTCACAATAAAACCTAGCATGCTCCTATTAATTTAATTCTTAGAATTGTGGATTGAGAGATTACCGTGATTCAGTAGAGTCTGATCCGGTCTTTCGCGTTTGAATATCCAACTTTCAATTCAACCACGCGATTCGATTTAATCTGCGAAAACAGAAATTAGAAATTTAATTTCTAAATTAAATCGAAAAATAAAAAAGAGAAAAGAAGAAATCTGCTCTCCAGATTAGATCTTCAGGGTTGTCTCCCAATGTTGTTCAGATCTGCTACTGGTGAGGATTCCACAGATCTGTGTTGTAGGCCGGAAAAGAAAAATCTTTCTCTTCCCCACTACAGGCGCCGCCCCTCTCTCTCTCTCTCACAGGGGTTTCAAACTGATTTGAATGAAATGAAGTGGCTAGGGTTTCAGAGAGTGAGAGCTCTATTTATAGACCCAGGGTTTTATCCCTAATGGGCTACTGGGCCTTTTTTCAGCATGTTTATTTGGGCCAGTCGTGGGACCTAATGCAAATAATAAAGTAGGCCTATAATTAATTAATTCCCATGTCCACAACCCAAGACACAATTAATTAATTAATATAAATTCTTTTTCACCACAGAATTAATACTGACCTACCCCCTTATTACTACATTATGAGAACGGGCTGCATTATTTGAGAATCCCCATATTTAAGGTTACAGGACATTCATTAATTAATCGGAGCTTCTGACAAGCTCTAACTACAATTAATTAATATCTTATTATTCCAGAGTAGTACCACTCAATCCTTATCAATCGTGCCTGAACTTAATCAGCCTGCAGGACTTTGGCAGGATGAATGTCATTGAGCTCCTCAGGGAATGTCCCCATCCTATTACTCGGATATGGTTACCTAAACCCAGTCTCAGGCGGTATTACACGAACTGTTGTTACCCAAGATGCGGATATACGAGCACGTTACTCAAGCTCTCCACCATGGCAAGTCAAAGCAACAGTCAACCCATGCAAACCCCTGAACCTTCGTTAGGGTTTGGACTCAATCAATATCGAGATCTTGTATTCGCTGATGTCAGATAGTCGAATACATCTCACTGCGGTCCATCAATACGCCACCCTTGCGTACCAGCATGTCAAGTAACCAAGACAGACTACTTATTCCGATGATGCCGCAGCCATCTGGACAGACGTACCCTCATACGCTGTCTCGGCTGTGATCAGGTTTATGTCTCACTAGGTCAAGTGATCATACTGTCTTCTGTGAACTACAACACGCCGTATGATCGTCCCTATCGGTGAGACAAGAGGATACCATTGTTACATACATGTAAGATTGTTTGACAAATAGGAGAAATAAACCATTGTATACTCATTATAATAAATGCTTTCAGTATACAAAACCCATCAATCTCCCACTTATACGCAAAGCATAACTAAGCTATTACAGAGTATATAGTCCGTCTATCTAGCCTGCTATCTCTTTAACCACTATCAGTGGTCGGCATCCACCTCAGACCCAGCTCACGAATATTTTTTTCGTAAACTTTCTGCGGCAAGCTCTTTGTAAATGGATCAGCAAGGTTGTCCTTAGTGTCAATCTTCTTGATCAGCACATCACCTCTCAATACGATTTCTCGAATGATATGATACTTTCTCTCTATGTGTTTGCTTGCCTTGTGAGACCGCGGTTCCTTTGAGTTAGCCACTACACCAGAGTTATCACAATAAATTGTGATCCTCCTCGGAGTACTCGGAATCACGCCCAATTCTAAAAGGTAGTTCCTGAGCCATACCCCCTCTTTCGAGGCGTCGGAGGCGGCGACATATTACGCCTCCATGGTGGAGTCAGCAATGCATTTCTGATTTGAGCTCCTCCAAGATACAGCTCCACCTCCCAGGGTAAACACATATCCTGAGGTCGATTTCTTCTCATCCTGATCCCCTTTGAAATTCGATTCCGTATAACTCACAGGGCACAAATCCTCACTTTGATAAACTAGGCAGTAATTCCTAGTTCTCTTTGATAAGTTGATATTTTCACCAACTTATCTATTGTTTCTTTGTCTATTTTGGTGATGTTTGAATCGTTTTTAGTGTCTTTTTGAGCATACATTGGCTTTTGTGCTTTTTATGGTGTATTTGATGAATCATGCAGGTTTTTGGATGAAAATTGGAGGATTTTGTAAACTTGTTCGCCACAGCTTCAGAGAAGATCGACGAAAGAACTCGAAGAGATCGACGCAGGAGTGCTGAAGCAGGACCACCGTCGATCGACACCAACCGGCCGTCGATCGACGCTGCTTTGTCCTTCCCGTCGATCGACGAAGGATTGGCCGTCGATCGACACCAACCATATCTTTTCTGTTTTCTGAAGATAAACACATATCTAACTCCTAGGTATGGTAGAATTCATCCACAACATCTATAAAAAGGCTGAAGAATTCAAAAATCGAGGAGATCAAGAGCAAGAGAGCAAAAGAGAGAGAGAGCAAGAGAGAAGAGAATTAAATTGAGAGAAACATCACAAGAAAGAAGAAGAAGAAGATCATTGGGTTTGAGATTGAATCTTTTGGGAAGATTCAGCTTTCCTTTTCATATTTTCTTTTCTTGTTCATTGTCTATGATGATTAAGATTAGAATTATGTGTAACTAACTGTCTTCTCAGATTCTAGGTTTTCAAACTATCAATGTATGCATGTTTTGATTAATTGAAGTTATTTTTCCTTTCCCTCACAGTTCGTGAAATCTGGTTTTATTCTTAATCTTGAGTGTGTTGGCCACTAACTTAGGATTACCAGTTGGAAATTAGAGACGTAATTGTAATAGTTTTCAATCGAAAGAGATTTTCACAATATAATCTGATTTCTTGTCATAACTGAAGGAAATAGATTGTAGGAATAAATCCGTAGAACTGTAGGAGTTAGTTAATTAATCTTGAGACCGACAGGAGATAGATAATTAATTAATCTACTTTATGAATTGTCCAACAAAGAAGTTCATAATAGCTTTCTGATGTTTCACTGTGTAGAGGAATTAAAATTGGAAAATAATCAATTTGTTTATGCATGTCATACTTGATAGGGAGAAAAGCCTAGAATCTGTACTTCTTATCCTTTAGGTTTTTCAATGTAAATTTATTTTCAAAATTGTTTTCTTGAGGTAATTAAATTTCAAAACCCTTTAATTTTCAATTTTACCTATCCAGTACTTTAAGAACTCTTAAGTTATTACTTAGATTTTTCGTTGTTCCTTTCCTCGTGGGATCGATAATTTAATTTGCCACTATATTATTAGCTTTGCTAAGTCGCGGGTTAAAAATATAAGCGATCAAATTTTGGCGCCGTTGCTGGGGAACAGGACAAAATTGTCCTACTATTAACTTTGTGATTAGAGTACTGATTTAGGCTGTAACATATTGTAAACAATCATTTTTTTCTTTCTTCTTTCAGTACGAAGGGCCGTCGATCGACTCCCACATCAGCGTCGATCGACGCCTTCATTGTTTTATAGTTTTCAGTTTTATTTTGTTTTGTTCGTTTTGGTTAATCCGCAGTGCCATCTCACAAACTACTTTACTGTACAGGTAGTGCATGAGTACAAGAGCCCGAGCGAAGGATCCGCTTTATTACTATCCGGACATCGAAGCCACGTGCAGAAAACCCAAAGGAATAAGCGCGCCCAAGAAGGCTCAAGTAATCAGGCAATGGCAGACAAAGTACCGCAACCTAATGACATACCACAACAGCCGATTGTACAGCCACCACCACCACCAGGACTAACCTTGGAAGAGCAGACTGCTCTGGTCCAAGAAATCCAAGCCATGAGGGAATAGATGCAACAATTGATCCTAGACCGAGACAGGGGAAGAAACAACAGAAACCCTCGGTTCGGTCATAGGAATCCACTATTTCAGGATCAACCTGAGAATGAAGATGACTTGGACCAGGATCCTCCTAATGACTCAGATGATGAAGAGGAAGATGAAGAAGCCATGCAGAAGAGGTATCGACCTCAGTTCAAAGAAACCGACTTCAGAATCGGAATTAATGCAAATAATTTCGAGTTGAAGACTGGACTAGTTCAGATGGTTCAACAGAATCAGTTCGGCGGAAGGGCTAATGAGGATCCATATGCCCACCTAGATAAATTTCTGATGCTCTGCAATACCGTCAAGATTGGAGGGGTCAGCAAAAGTGCCATCCGAATGCATCTGTTTGCATTCTCACTGCGGGATAAGGCACAATCTTGGTTTACTGCACTGGACAAGGGGAAGATCAGTACGTGGACCGAACTACGGAATGAGTTCCTCGAGAACTTCTTCCCTCCAAACATCATCAGACAAAGAAGGAAGGAAATCATTCGGTTTGCTCAAAGACCGGATCAGAGTTTCTATGAAGCGTGGGAACGCTACAAAGAACTACTCAGAGCCTGTCCCGGACATGGTCTACCCCCAGGTGAACAAGCCGAGGCATTCTATGAAGGCTTGAATGAAAGGACTGTTGAGTTGGTAGACACCACATTGGGGGATACCATCATGACAAAGAGCGGAAAGAAGGCCATGGAGTTCTTCCAAAAGATGGCCAACAACAATCAATGCTGGTCCTCAAGCAGACATAGACCCGTCAAAGCCGTCGAAAAAGTAGTGGAAAAGAAAGCTGCAGAAGAGCCTGACTTGGATGCTGAAGTCAAGAAGCTTCAAGAGGAGTTCGCTTCCTTGAAGGAAGAAAAGGCAGTAGTTGTAGTGGAGCCTGTACAGCCTCCCCCTGAAGGAGAACAAGCTGATGTGAATTTTTTTCAGAGGGGCGGTTACCAGAACAATAACTACCGTGGGGGGTACCAGCAACAAAACCAGCACTACAACTACAATCACGCTAAGAACCACCCTGGGTTCTCCTACGCGAATCCTCAAGCTGCTGAACAACCACCTCCTGGATTTGCCGTACAAGATGAGGTAGTGGTCAACAAGAAGAAGCCAAATCTCGTGGAGATTTTGGCCAAATTCATGGAAGGATCCACTAGCAAGGTGAGTAAACTAGAGCATGAGATCTCTGGTGTGAATACCATGATAGAACAAATGCAGAAGCACGTCCAGATAATAGAGACTCAAGTCAGCCAGATCGCTGATGCTCTCGGAGCACAACATAAACCGGGGCAACTTCCAAGCAATACACAAGTTAACCCTAAGAATCAGAATCATAGAAATCAAGTGAACGCTATTACTCTGAGAGGGGGGAAATCCTATGAAGGGCCACAGAAAGCAAGGACTGAATTGAAGGAGAACGAAGACGTCGAACAGGCCGACGA
>JAPKLW010007510.1:0-14917 GCA_026898455.1 Plectranthus barbatus | reverse complement strand
GGGAAGATTGATAGGACTCTCTTCCTTCTCAAGGATGGAGGTGACATGCTAATGGTGCAGATCTATGTTGATGACATCATATTCGGATCAAGGAATATATCTCTCTGCGAGAAGTTTTCTCAACTGATGCAGACGTCATTTCAAATGAGTATGATGGGCAAATTAACATACTTCCTAGGACTCCAGGTCCAGCAGTCAACTGATGGGATTTTCATCAGTCAACGGAAGTATACCAAGGACTTAATCCAGAAATATTGCCCAGAGAAAACTAAGTCCCTAAGGATACCAATGAGCACTAGCTGTCAGATATTTCTCGATGAACAAGGCGAATCAGTTGATCCTACCGTTTACCGAGGAATTATTGGATCACTTCTCTATCTCACAGCCAGCAGACCCGACATCTCGTACTCAGTCGGAGTGTGTGCCAGATTTCAAGCCAATCCGAAAAGGTCACACATGGAAGCTGCCAAAAGGATAGTGAAATATCTGAAGGGGACTGAATCTCTTGGAATATGGTATCCCAGGAATGATGAGCTTACACTCATTGGATATTCAGATTCAGATTTTGCTGGATGCCGTATAGATCAAAAGAGTACCAGTGGTACGTGTCAGTTTCTAGGACACAAGCTAATCAGTTGGTTTAGCAAGAAGCAGCACTCAGTTGCTACATCTACCACTGAAACTGAATATGTTGCCGCTGCCAGTTGCTGTGCTCAAATTATTTGGATCAAGCAACAACTGGAGGATTATGAAGTGGACACTGGCTGTGTTCCAATTTATTGCGACAACAACAGCGCTATGTGCATCACGAAGAATCCGGTTCATCATTCTAGAACCAAGCACATAGATATTCGACATCACTTCATACGTGATCATGTCGAGAAGAAGGATGTCAGCGTGGACTACATCAGAACTGAAGATCAATTGGCTGACATCTTCACCAAACCCCTTCCAGAAGCAAGATTCAAGGAGTTGTGCATCAAACTCGGTCTTTTAGAGATTGATGCGAGCCCAAGTGTTGAGGAAGAATGAGTCCCAGCTCTCATTCTGTTCTTGATCTTCTGAAGGACGCTGATTACGACTAAGTCCAAGCTCTTAGTTGTTTTTATTTAAGTGGTATATCAAGCTCACTGATGGTTCCTACTGGCGGAACTTATCCCTTAATTGTCAAAGGAAATGCATCTCAGCTCTCATTCCGAAGTTGCCAGCACAAACCATCAGTTGAAGCGAAATTGGGTCCCAGCTCCCAATTTCAAGCGATAATGAGAAGATGGAGTTCTGAAGGAGAAGATGATGCGGAATAAAATTGAGTCCAAGCTCTCAAATTTTTTTTTTCTTTCTTTCTCTCTTTCAAGTTGTCAGTAGACAACTGGTGATATATCCACGACTGGTGAAAATTGAGTCCCAGCTCTCAACTTATCCACGTACTCGGGTGCCAGTCGTAAGTACCAGTTGTCAACTGGTAAGGAGGCCATGCTGACAGGGGGAAGTGTTCAACTGGCGTATACTACTGATGACCAGTTGAGTCCCAGCTCTCAACTGATGATCTCTTGCAGTCCAAGAGTCGTGCCAGCTGTCGCAGAAATGGCGGGATTGTTCAAATCCTCTTGCGTGTGCGTATCTCAGAATTTAATGCGGCATTTAATGCCACATTTAATGCGCACAGTAACTGCGCGGTCAAAAGACGTTTGCGACCAATCAGAGCGTGCCATGTCAGCTCCACGTCGTGGCCCCCGTCAGCACGACCGCGCACGTCACCACCGGGAAGCGGGCCTGCTGATGACCGTAGATTCTGACTTGCTGAGTATTCATCTCGGTCGTCTAATCTTGCATGGCCCCGAATATAAATACCCGATCTCCTTCATCGGGTTAACCTTTACGATCCCTCATATTTTCAGAACCCTAAATCTGTTCAACTTCCTTCAAATTCCTTTGATATTTTCTGAAGTCATGGCGTCTTCGTCGCAACCTCCTGCTGATAGCCCCTCTACTTCATCATCCTCAGAGTCTCTCGACTTACCCCTCGCTGAAGCTCATATGCCAACATATACTGGCATTGTAAAGATAGAGGATATTGATTATAGCCATCCTTTTGCCAGACTGGTTCAGCTGAATAGACCGCCGACCCGACATCAACTCTCCAACGCACAGATAAGGGCTGCTCAGGTTCAAAAAGAGAAAATTTTGAATGAGAAATTGGCTCTGAAGCATTTCGGCGAACCGCTGATGGAGATGATTGACCGAGAACAGCTCCGACCGTACCTCACGGCGACCCCCAGAACTTTCCATCCTCATATGGTTGCGGAGTTCTATGCTAGGGCGGTTATTGCTGAAGACAGGAAGTCGTTCACCACTTCAGTTTTCGGCCATCTGATCACAATCGATGCAGAATACCTCGCCAACATGTTTGGGATGAGGAGCGCTGGCGAGGAAGTGGCCACGTATCATCATGATGATACGGTGGAATTCCGGAGGAGATGGGCTGAGTGGAAGAAAGCGGCAGTGACTGAGTTCCGGACCGGCATGAAGAAGTCCGAGATGGAGGACTTCTGGCAAATGGTGTGCGACATTGTAGTGCGCATGCTACAATGTGAAGTCGGCTCCTACGCCGAGCTTAGCTTGCGCAAGTTCTCAGTGATGTGCGCCCTGGTAGATGGTGTACAGGGAAATTGGGCCGAATTCTTTTTTGGCCGGTTGCTGGAGAATGTGGCGCGGAACATCACCGTGCCGACTGAAGGGAAGTTTGCCCACGCAGTCTCATTCGGACTGAGGATCAGCCACATCTTGGAGGTGGAGATGGGTGAGGGCGTTGACCAAGGGGAGAGACTGGTCCCCTCAGACTTTATACCAGTCTCCAAGGTCAAGCTGGCTGACCCCGATTACAAGAAGCCGCGCAGGTTGAAAGGCAAGAAGGCAGTGAACCCTGCTGAGGCCGTTTCTGAAGAGGATTCAGAAGACCTGGGGGAGCAAGTGCCAGCTGTGGCTCTCCCACTGCCAGCAGCGGCGAAGGCGGAGTTGAAGCGAAAACTAGAGACGGAGTCTCTCTTCGCTACGATGGAGGAAGCGGTGGCTGAGGCTACTGGCGTTCATCCTCGAGAAGTACAACTGGTACCAACCACCAAGCCTCCATCCCGCAAGAAGCCAAAGACCCACCAGCACCAGCAGCCTCCGCAAGCTGTTGCTTATGATCCTGCGTCTGGAAAGATCTCAGTACCAGTCAAGAAGTCCGTCCTTGGACTGACTGAGGAGGAGACAATCGAGAGGATGACTCGCAAGAGGAAGTGAATCCAGACCAGAGCCAGGAAGGAGGCCGAAGAGGCCAAGAAGGCGAAGCACGCCTCTATTATCAAGAAGAAACAAGCTCAATCCAGGCTGCGAGCCATTGTCGCCCAGCAGAAGAGAGAGGCTGAGCTGGCAGCCCGTGATGAAAGATTTGCCAAAATCAAGGCTGAGACTGAGGCCAGGCGCCAGGAGCAACTGGCCGACCAATTGCGCCAGGTAGCCAAGGGAAAATGGGGAGTCCCCGAGACTTCAACAAGTACCGTGCCACCAGCACCAGCACCAGGCGAGATCTTACCCGATGAATCCTTTACACGCCTGCTGGTGATGGGCGCTGACGAGGCCGTACTATCCCTTGTGGATATGTACCAGCCTGAAGAGGAAGTTGCTGACGTCCCTCCACCTGAGCAAGGGGATGGTGGAGGTGATGGTGATAAAGGAGAAATCCCACTGGCTGCGCATGGGGATGCCAGTGGAGGAGAAGAAGTGCGGGCGACCACCCCGGTAAAACTGGCGAGTTCCTCTGATGAAGAGTCTGAATCAGAGGAACAGGAACAAGCGGCGGAAGAGGAGGCCGCGGACATGGAGACCACTGGTGGAGTGGCAAATGAACAATCACCACCGGTAGTACATCGCTCAACCGTGCAGAGGATGGAGCCGAAGGATCTTTTCCCTGATTTTGATGCTGAGGCTCGTGCTCATGCCAGTCGTCCAAAATCTTGTGAAGCCTCAACATCTTCGGGACGACCAGCGGCATCCTCATCAGCATCAGGACGCGCTGAGCGACGAGAAAGAAGGTCCTACATGATAAGCATTCACTACATCCACCTGATCGATGAGGACGACCTTCAGGCTCAAGTGACAGGGGTGCACCGGTGGGAGCACCGCGGGGAGATGGCATTTTATAATTCCAGGGTGCCTGAATTCTCAATCTTCAACATAATCCCGACCAGCGGCCTCCCTCACCAGTCCGCTTATGCGTCAAGAATTTTTGACTGGTGCCTGCCCCTGCAGCCAGTGGAATACTACAATTCCACATTGTATGAATATGCGGAGAACATCACGGTGGAAGTAGAGAGTGCCGTCGATGATGAGATAATCGCAGATTTCAGATATCTGTGGAGAGTGAGTCCGGAGCTGGTTAGGGAGTTCCGGCGGTGGAAGATTTTTGATCGGTGCGAGCACCGATTAACTGTGGAAAAGCGCTCAATACTCTACGCCCGGCTCGGACTTGGCTACTGGAGAGCGGAGGAGGAGTGGGCTCATGCGTTCATGGACACTGATGCTGAGAACCCCCAGCAGCTTTCGACCAGGCGGATCAAGCGCCGTTTGAAAAAGATTGCTGACTATCGCAGACTGACTGGAAGCTCCGGCCTCCCGCGTCCGAAATTGGTGAAGTTACCTTTTCTCCAGTTCCACCTAACCAGCTGCGGCTACCAGATGGTTTACGCGCTCAGACGCATCCGCATACTGGTCGATCTCCCAAGGATCCCTCCCTACCATGCTATCTTGTTCGACATGGCTGCCAGCGCTCTGCTGGTGGACCACCCAGTGGCGGAGGATCCCTCTCGTGGTTGGTGGCTGACCCTTGCCGTCCCTCCTGTTTCTATTGTCTCGGGCGATCTCGTCCCTGCTCACATGGACTGGCAAGTGGTGGAATTCACAGCCCCAACAGTTGTCTCTGAACAAGTCCAGCCAGCTCCAGCAGCAGTGCCAGTAGAGGAGCCAGCAGCAGCCGAGGTACCAGCAGAGGAACCAGCTGCAGCTGCAGTACCAGCGGAGGAGCCAGCCCCGATGGAGATATCAGCTGAATCTGAACCAGCAATGGCTCCTTCCGCACCTGATGTGCCCTCCTCTTCCATAGAAGTATCAGCAATGCCAATCTCCGAGATCCATCCTCCTGCGCAGCTTCTTGCACTCATTGATGCCAGGATGGATCAGCGCTTCGCCACCTTTCGAACTGAAATTGCTCAACAAATGGAGTCCGTCACCGCCGGTGTCTCCACCTTTTTGGCGCGGATCCAAGAGGGGGAAAGGGTGCGAGCACTAGCTGAAGCAGAGAGAGCCCGACTTGCTGAGCAAGAGAGACGAATTGCTGCTGAGGAAAGGCTAAAGAGAGAACAAGACATGGCCGAGCTTACTGCGATCCTGAGGTCCATTACAAGCGCAAGAACTCAATCACCAGGATCATCATCCAAGCCATAGTCTAGCTTCTCTATTTTGTTGTAAGTAAATATGCTTATCAGCTAGATTAGTCAGTTATCCTTCCTGTACATGTAATGCTACATCATTAATGGAATGATTGCTGACAAGTTGATGACAATCTCTCATTGTCCAACATTTGTCAAGTATTTACTTACCAGCTGAACTTACACATCCAGTGTAATCAGCACCAGCACTCGATTTACCTACTTTAAATCTTTTTGCTCTGATCTCGATTTCCATATTTTAAACGAGCAATATCTCTCCTGGTTTGAGGGGGAAGATTTTTAGTTAGAGCTGATGTGAGGAAGTAGTTTCATGGGTTTAGATCTGATAGGTTTATTTGTAAAAACCCTGAAATAATCTGTAACTTTCCTCATCAGCTGAGTGCTCGCTGGTTAGGCTTTGATCGCACCAAAAAGGGGGAAATTGTTGGGAAAACTTTCTAAGGTTTCCTCCCCCAGTAGCTTTTCTAGCATAGATCATAGTTTTTGGTGTTTTGGTGGATCAAATCCTAAGTCCTACCAGCGTCAGTTGTCTCTAGAGTAGCTCTAGTCTCAAATGTAAAGTCCTGTTTAGGTATTTTGAGTTGTAAGTCGCAGCTGATCAAGACATGCTGACACTGTTCATCAGCATGAGAAACACTTACCTGGTGAAGGAAGATTTCACCAGCAGGCGACTGAAAAGACTCATGCTGGCACTGTTCACCAGCATGAGAAGAGCTACTGGCTGGTTACTGTTCACCAGCATCGGAAGAGCTAATGACTGGCACTGTTCACCAGTTGGGAAGGATTTCATCAGCAGGCGGCTGATAAATCTTACCAGCAGAATACGTGTTCCTTCTTACACTATTCACCAGCGGTGATTCCACCAGTCATGGGAGATTCCAAGAAGGATTAACATCCAGACCTTTGGTAGACTTAGATGATGCCAGCACAAGATCACCAGAATGATCTACCAGTCGGATGTTACCAGCAGAATCCCAGATTCTCTCTCCCAGCTCCATAGAGACAAAAGGAAGATTCGGCGAGGAACAGACTGACAAACTAAGACTTTAAGGAAGGATATCCTTAAAGTCCATCAGTTCAAGACGCCAGTTTCATTCCTCGTACTGAACAACATAGCCGTTCTGACATAAAGAGATCTGTGTCAGATAAAGCGGTCATAGGTATGGCTCCGTTCCAGAAAAGCATACCTGCCGCCATCAAAAGGACATCCGAGGTCTGACACCTTTCCGGATGTGTCCAAACGGCTAGAAGATTTGAATGGGATCCCGCGTCTATAAATAGGTCGGAACCACCAACATTTAAGAAGCGAGCTTCCTGACATTCAATACTCTTCTCCGATCGCTCAACTACCGAAAGTCTGAAACTTTATTGCAAGCAAGCAGAACACTTTCGAGGCCTTTCTAAAGGCTATCCGTGTGTTGATTTATCAAACACGAGACTTCAAGCTTCCAGCTTGTAAGTTACCGATCTCTTTGGTGCTCTTTCTCTTCCGAGGAAGTTCACAGCAGCTCTTGTGCCAGCCAGCACTTGAGTTATCACGGGCAGTTTGCCGTATTGAGAAGATACGTTCTTGGGAGAACTAAACACCCAGTGAAGCTGTGGAGGTTAAAGTGACGTGCTCGCACTCCACCAGCTGATCAGAGTTGAAGAAGGACAAGGCCGGGAGCGGTTGATCTAGTGAACTGGTGGACGAGGCATTCACCAGCTAGAGATAGATCGTAGGACGCTTGTACCCGATTACTCTTAGTGAAATTTCCAGTGCTACGACTGGAGAGTGGACGTAGATCAGTTGGTCGAACCACTATAAATCCTTTGTCTTTATCAGTTTTCTGTATTACATTCTCATTATAAACCCAGCACCCAAGTGCTGGTGTATATCCTGAAAACTGATAACTGCGCAAACAAGACCTAAAATATTCTAAGTTTTGAATCACCAGCTGACAGGTCCCAGTCAGTTGGTTAACCAGCAAGTGCAAGAAAACGTTTACTTAGTATTATTTCCGCTGCGTAACGTGTTAAACTCTGAAAAACCGGGACCAACATATACACATTGTAATAAATGCTTTCAGTATACAAAACCCATCATATTTCTTACCACCAAGCCTGATCCGTTCTTCTTGTTCTTGAATACCCATTTGGTGCCTATGAAATTCTGATGTTTTGGTCTATCCACCAGATCCCATACGTGGTTGCGAGAGAATTCAGCAAGCTCCTCTTGCATAGCGTTTACCCAGTCTGGATCACGTAGTGCATCCTCAACTTTAGTTGGTTCTTCACTTGATAGATAGCATGAAAACATTGCAGATCCTTGTCTGGTCAAGATGGGGTCATTGATATCTCCAAGAACATCTTCTAGTGGATGTGCACGCAGCCATGCTGGTCTGATTGGTTCTCCAGCAATTCTTCCTCCTCTGAGATTATTTGTCTGTTCTGTGTTGACCACTTCATTCTCAGCATCTTGTGTGTTGAGAGTTTGATCTTCAGCAACAGGAGTTTCTTCAGCAGCCCGTACTTCGGTTATAGGAATATCATGGTCTGGACCTTCTCTTTTAGTGGAATTCTCAACATTTGGTGCCTCAGCATCTGGTATCTCAGTAGCTCCTCTGCCAAGATCTTCAGTAGCATTGATTTCCTGAGCGATGGGGATAGGATTAGAATTTTCCTCGTCTGAATCATCTAGCGGATTAAGGATATCCTTTTAGGGATTGGCCTCAGCATGATCGTTAGCATCACTGGCCTGGTCTCCTGGACTTGTCTGAACAGGATTACATTCATTCATAGACTTAGTCGGGTCAAATCATAAGTGTTCATGACAATTCAAGATCGATTGACCATTGACATCATTAGTCTCATGATTTTCATCCTTTGTCTCATTGATAGCTCTGCGCACTAAAATAGATTCATCAAAAATAACATTGCATGTTATTTCCACAATTCCAGTAGTCTTATTTAACACTCTATATCCTTTGTGAGTAGGGTGACCGTATCCGAGAAGTACACCCTCATCCGACTTAGGCAAAAAAGTGTTAAGTTTTGACTTTCCGTTGTTATGGATATAACATGTTGCACCAAAAGCACGTAAATAATCTAAATTAGGCTTACGACCGTTATATACTTCATAGGGAGTTTTGTTGAATCGGCCGTTGATAGAGCTCATGTTCTGTATAGCATGCAGTCATCACTGCTTCGCCCCAAAATTTAGCAGGTAAGTCAGCATCAGCTAGCATAGATCGCACTGCTTCTTTCAGGGTTCGATTCCTCCTTTCTGCTAGACCGTTCTGCTGTGGGGTCCTAGCAATGGATCTCTCATGATTTATACCGGCTTCTGCGCAAAAATCCATGAGAATGACGTTGCAGAATTCTGTTCCATTGTTAGATCGAATCCTTTTCACTGTAACTTCTTTGCTATTCTGCTCCTTGAGGATTAACTCGGGTAGAGTAATCTTGACCTCATCTTTAGTCTTCAGTAAGCGAACCCATGTGTACCTGGAATAATCATCAACTATTACAAGATTATATATCCTTTTACTTACCGAGGGTGGAGTGACAGGTCCGAATAGATCCATGTGTAATAATTCTAGGATTCTGCTTGAGGTGTTCTTTTCTGGGTTGGAATGAAATGAGGCTTTGGTCTGCTTTCCTTGTTGGCATGCCTTGCAAATGCCTTCCTTACGAAACGTGATGTTTTGAGGTAAACCTGTGACAAGTTCATTTCTAGCGATATGGTTGATGGTTTTGAAATTTAAATGATTTAACCTCTTATGCCATAACCAAGTGGTTTCCTCTTTGTTTAGTGCTAGAAAGCATGAGTATTGTTGACCACTTTGCCAATCAACCACATAAAGTCCACCTTTCCGAATTCCTCGAAGCTTTACTTCTCCTGTTACATTGTTAGCTATAGAACATCCCGTATGAATGAAAGATAATGTGTACCCGTTTTCGCATAGTTGACTTATGCTTAGCAGGTTGTGTTTGAGATTGGATACGAGAGCAACATTTACAATTCTTAGTCCATTCCGCTCTATGCATCCTCTGTCAAGTACTCTTCCTTTGCTGTTGTCACCAAACACCACAGATGGACCATATGATTTTTGAATATTCGAGAATAATTCTTCGTCTCCCGTCATATGCGCAGAACAACCACTGTCCAAGATCCACTCATTTGACATTCTTGATGTCTTAGCACTTGAATCCTGTTCCTGCAAGAACAGTTAAGTTGATTTAGGTCCCCGTTTCGAGTCGGGTCCTGGAGGATTAGCTTGAGTCATTGTTCCTTTTGGAACCCACATTTTGATAATCGTTAAGGATTTTTCTTCGAGATCTATTTTGCTGATTTTTTCAAATTTTTGACGTGCATATGTATGTGGTTGTGCATTGTGCTCCTTTCCCTTCATCGTCCTTTGATGATATACATATCTGGACTCGGGTCTCACATAGGTGTTTCTCCTATGTGGTGTGTAGTGATAATATTGGGGTTTCATTGAGTGATCCTCAATGTCTCTTTCCCGAGAAAGGATAGGATTTGGCTTCCTGGCATTTGAAACAAGATGCTCAGCCTTTGTCCTTGAGTTTGCTGAAAAGTTTCGCTTAGCAGACTTCAAATGTGAGTTTTGCTGACGTTCAGCATCTTTTATGATCCTCTGCTGAAATCTTACATTTTGCTTGACCTTTTGCTGAGGTCTAGCATAGTGCTTGACACTCCGCTTGGGTTCAGTAGATTGTTTGATATTCTGCTGAGCGATCGGCTTAGCGTTTGAAGATTCAACAACTAATTTATCCTTCTCTTTACTATTATCAAGTATTTTTCCGCCAGAAACAAAAATGATATTTTACTTTTGCCTCGAAGTTTTATTTTTGTCATTGCAGCTATGCCCAATTCCAGATCGGTCACCGTGACGTCTCTGTCGGCTTATCAGGTTATTCAAAATATCCCGACTCGTCATGTATGAGCAGACACACTTCTCATTGGCTTTGTTTTTCAAAAACGTATTCTCCTTTTCAAGATTCTTAAAGTTTTCAAATAGTTCAGAAGATTCAGTTCTAAGTCTTGATAGTTCCTCACCATCAGACCTTAGTCTTTCGACTTCATTGGTCAGACTTAAGACTTTTTGTTTGAGTGAAGAATTATCTTTCACAATAGCATCTTTCAAGGTGTATACCTTAGAAAGTTCTAAAGAAAGTTTAGTAAGATAATCTTCCTCAGAATCTAGGAAGGAATCCTCTGATTCAGATGTGTGTGCTGAGCATAAAGTATTCGTTATAGGTGTTACCTCCCGATTGTCGACTGCTAAGGTCGATTCAATGGGTTGCTCAGCATCAGCGAGTGGATCACCATGTTCAACGATTTTTGCCATAAAGACCATTAGGGCTTCTTCTTCCTCATCAGTGGGATAATATTCCTCTTCGTTGTCGGGAATATCTGGAACTTCTATCCGTGTTAGCAACGCCTTTGTTACAGCTCGCACTGCTCGTCTTTCAAATCTCTGACGCAGACGTTCTCTTTCCTCAGGACTTACTTTTGGACAATCATGCTTCAAGTGATCTGGAGACTTGCATTCAAAACATGTTCTTATCCTTTTTTCAGTAGGGTGCTGCATCATGCTCGCCTTTGCTTCCTTTTCGGCTTTTGCTTCCAGAATCATTTTCTGTATCTTTTTTATATGTTCTTCCAGCTCGCCTATTTTTTGATCTTCATCGTTAATAGTAGAAGTTGATGAAGTCTCCTTGGATGATGTTGCAGATGCAGGTGTGGACTTTTCTTGGTTATAGAAAGGTTTTCTCGGAGATTTTCATTTGTTTCCATCCTTTTTGACAAAGTATGCTACGTCTTCTTCAGTTCCAACGCTTGTGGAGTTTGGATGTAGCTTCGTTTTTCTTTGACTGCTGAATGATGAATTCATGCGACTTAAGTTGAGAGAAGACTTCAGCGGTCGTCATATTGTTGAGATCTTTTTCACTCATGCTTATCATCTTGACAAACCAATCACTTCTGGGGTAAAGCTTGGATATAATTTTGTTATTCATTTCCCCTTTGTCATATGTCTTGCCGACATTTTTGAGTTCTGCGATGATAGTGTTGAATCTTTCTTCCATCTCCTGAATGGTTTCTCCTGGAATCATGGCGAAGGATTTGTACTTGTCCACAGCGACTTGTAGCTTGTTTCGCTTCATTTGTTCCGTTTCCTAAGAGACTTCGCACACATAATCCCACATCTCCTTTGCAGTATCATAATCTAGAGCTTTGTTGGACATTAGGGGAGGTAGACATTCTATAATTAGCTTCATGGCGATAAACTCCAGCTGGCCTCTCTTTTTGTCTTCAAGAGTCCATTCCTCGTAGGGTTTACTCACCATCTCAGGTCTGGGTTGGCCACCAGCGGGTCCAGGGGGTGCAGTGTTGACCTTCATGATTTCTATAGGGCCAATTGTTAGGATGTCCCTCATCTCTGGATGTATGCTCTGCAGCTGGATCATGGCCTTCTTTTTCCATGTTTCAAATCCATCCTTGTTGTATTTCGGGAGAGCGTGATTAGACATCGGATAATTCTCGTCGTTACCTGAGCTATGTAAAATACCAATACAAGAGACGCAAGGAAAGACTAGGATCTAGGTCCTAAGCGACTCAGAAGCAGTCGGTTTTTCAACCTCCTACTCTGATACCACTTGTTGGTCCCTTATGATCAGAGTCGTCGTGGTTACAATAAAGTACACACACGAAGTGCAGCGAAATAGATTACGTTTTCTTGTATTTAAATTATTCTCAACTCTATATTGGTTAAAGTTTTCTTAGGTTACCTTTTTCAGTTATACACTAGTAACGTAGTCACTAGGTTTTAAAATATAATAGCTCGAAAAGTAGTAACAACAAGACAACACACAATTTATAGTGGTTCGATCAAATGATCTACGTCCACTCCTTAGCCGAATCGCTAAGAATTTTACTAGAAAGTATACGGTGTACAAAGAATTGCCTTTCCTGTTAAGCAATCAGCCTTCTGATGGTCTGTCTGCTTTACGGCTATCTTCCGATACCCCGGACTTTCCTGGTGTGGCTCCGGCTGAGTCAAGGGCGCACCTTCGTAAAACTCGCTTTCACCACTCACTTTGGAAGAGTTAGAGTTCCCTCCGAACTATCGTGTGTGCTCGGCTTCAGTGCCCGCCTTAATCAGTTTCTTCACAAGAAATTGACTGCTGGATGCTTTCCTTAAAAAGAAAGTGATCCCAATGATTGAAGATTCTTGAACCAGTTCAAGAATCACTCAGAAGAATGTTAGACGTAGTGAGACACTCTGAATGTTGAAGGCCTTTGGATATCTCTGGATTGTACCTTTCAACTGGACTGCTCTCTTGCCTTTTTGCTTTTTGGAATCTTTCGTATATTGAGTTTGGTTAGAGAGTGAGCAGCTCCTGCATTTTCCTTTGACTTGCCTTTTATAGCTATGTTCTCGAAGTTTGAGTCGACAGATCCGTTTAGACACAACGGATCTTTCTCTTAAATGCAAGTAGCTATTTACTAACTTTTCTGCTTTTGGACAGGCTTTTCCGTCCTACTTCTGACATGGCTAATCGTCGCGTGTTGGTCAGAATGGCGGTGTAGCAGTCGTTCTGTTTTGCTTTGCTGGGCTTCTGCTGGTACGGGATGCTGGATCTCTTTCAGCATGCTTTTGGTCTCCTTGCACAGCGAGTGCTTTATCTGCTACTCTGATTTGGTTTGCTAGCATCTTCAGCAGTTTAGGATGTGTTTGTCGAATGTTGATTTCCTTAGCATTCTGTTATTGCTGGTGGCCTTTAGCATTGTTTGATGTTTGCTGAGATATTTCCAATCAGCCTATTCTATTACAACTCGATGTTTTTACCCTATACAGGACATTACATCAGTTGCTAAGCTATGCTAATGTTCAGCAATGATCGACCGTCTACTAAGGTTTGATCCAACAAAACCTTTTACAATAATATCCTAAGGGTAATTTACGAGTATTTTCCCAACAAGCTTTGTCTTTAGATTTCTAAAAGTTTCCTCGTTAGAGACTTAATCTCTGTTCACTCGATCTTCAGCATCTAAGTTTATAGTCTATTGCATCGATCAATCCTATACAAGGATTACATTTAGAAACTCTAGAAACTTAATACTGAAGTAAGTTTTGACATATCAAAACATCAAATTAGGAGGTAAATTGTAACTCAGTTTCTAACAATTTCCCCTTTTTTGATATTGTCAATTTACATCAACACTACTCAGTACACGAGTCCTTCATCTGACCCACTCTATTTGATCTTCCCCTAAATTCGATATTTCTCGATTAATCCAAATAGAACGAAAATGTTTTTAGTAATTTAAACAAGAAAAGGACGAGTCTGAAGAAAAATCAAAGGCGACACTCACAAAATTTAGAGCAGACTTAACTACAGAAATCAAAACATAAAATGGTATGAATCACAAATCATCATCATCTGTAGTCGCAGTAGATACTCACGAATCATATCATGTAATGATCCACTAAATTCGATCAAATTTTGTCGGCAATATTGAAGATTAAATAAGTATTAAAGTAAAAGATGAAAAAACCTACCTCAAATCCCAAAAAGAGGGTTTCTCCTCAGACTCACCACCCCCAAAAATGACAACCGAAATGGTAATACACTCTGTTTTTTTATGAAATCACTTAGAATTTACTTTCAATAATTTAAACAAGAAGAGGGCGAGTCTGAAAAAAAAAAATCAAAAGCAACACTCACAATATCTAGAGCAGACTTAATTACAGAAACCAAAATATAGAATGGTAAGAATCACAAACCATCATCATCTGTAATCATAGCAGATACTCACAAATCAAAGCAAGTAACTATTCACTAAAATCGATCAAATTATGTCAACAATATTGAAGATTAAATAAGTGTAAAGTAACGGATGAAAAAACCTACCTCAAATCCAAAAAATGAGGATTTCTCCTCACACTCACCACCTTTGGACGACCTCCTTGGGAAGACCTTTTCTGGAGACGACCTCCTCTAGAGACATGATATTAGTGACCTACCCTTATGAGCTGCTGGAGTTGATCCTTTCTGAAGACAAGTTGGTGGTGACGTTCTATTGGGATTAGCTGGAGCTGACCTTCCTCACGACCAGATAGCGCTGATCTCCATTAACCGTTGATTAGCTTCTGTGAGCTACACAGTTCTGTTGAGCTGTATATTTGAGTTGGTCCTGAATTTCTATTCCTTTTAATGAGCTTGAGGAAGTTTACTTAGGTTCTAATCCGAACAATACTTAATTTTATTCTTATAATAATAATTATAAAACTAATGTGATGAGACACATAATTAACACCGTTTTAAATATTACTCGTATTATAGAATAGAAGATTTGATGGGAGTGGAGTGTAGGGATAAGCGAAAGAAAAGATTAAAACAAATGAGATAATTAAATA
>JAPKLW010007509.1:0-14921 GCA_026898455.1 Plectranthus barbatus | reverse complement strand
AATTATCATAACATTAATATAATTTCTCCAACCTTATTCATACCATTCCACTCAAATAAATTCAAATGTTTCACAACAATTAGGATTCTCCTCTTTATAGAATATATAAATTCTTACAAAGCTTAATTAAGCTTGGGGTATTACATCCCCTCACCCTTATAAAATTTTCGTTCCGAAAATTACAAATTTACAAAAAGTTCGGGATATCTCTCTCTCATCTTATCCTCCAACTCCCAAGTTGCTTCTTCTTGTCCATGATGGTTCCAGAGCACTTTTACGAGCGGAATAGACTTATTTCTAAGCTCTTGGAATTTGCGATCTAAGATAGCCTCTGACCTCTCCTCATACCGCAAATCTGGGTTTAAAGCCACTTCCTCTTGGCTAATCACATGTCCCGGATCATAAACATACTTTCTTAGCTGGGACACGTGGAACACATTATGGATACTATCCATACTCGGAGGTAATGTTATCCGATAAGCTACTGGACCAATGCGCTCTAGAATTTCATAAGGTCCAATATAGCGCGGTCTTAGCTTATCTTTCACCCCGAATCGTACTATCCCTCTGGATGGCGAAACCTTGAGGAGTACCTTATCCCCCACTTCGAAGCACAGTTCAAATCTTCTTGAGTCGGCATAAGATTTCTGCCTACTCTGCGCTTCTCTGATTTTCTCCCGGATCTGACGGACTATAGTGATCATATCATTCACTGCATCTGGTCCAACCACTTTCCGTTCTCCTACCTCATCCCAATACAAAGGTGAGCGACACTTCTTTCCATACAATGCTTCATAGGGAGCCATCCCGATTGTTTCCTGATAACTATTATTATATGCAAATTCAATCAAAGGCAAAATTGGTTCCCAGCTGCCTCCTTGATCCAAAACTACTGCTCTGAGCATGTCCTCGACAGTCTGGATGGTCCTTTCTGACTGACCATCTGACTGTGGGTGAAACGCCGTACTAAAGTTCAGGCGAGTCCCCATTTCCTGTTGTAAACTCTTCCAGAAACGAGATGTAAACTTCGCATCTCTGTCAGACGTTATTGACTTCGGCACTCCGTGCAGTCTGACTACCTCTCGGACATATATCTGTGCTAGCTTATCTGATCCATAATTTATTTTGATTGGTAAGAAATGAGCACTCTTCGTCAGATGATCCACAATAACCCATATCACCGTATTTCCTTTCTGTGACCTCGGTAATCCCGTTACAAAGTCCATGGTGATATGTTCCCATTTCCACTCGGGAATGTCTAACGGCTGTAACTTTCCGTATGGCCGTTGATGTAGAGCCTTAACTTGCTGACACACCAGACACTTCTCCACATATAAGGCTACATCCTTTTTCATACCATCCCACCAGTATTTAGTTTCAGATCCTGATACATCTTAGTACTTCCTGGGTGAGCGGTATACGGCATATCATGTGCTTCACTCATAATCTCATTCCTTAATTCCTCACTGTTCGGTACCAGGATTCGGTTCCTGAACAACAACGCACTGTCATCTGCTTCCTTATACTCTCCCACTGGCTTAATCTTTAACTTCTGACGCAACTTCTCAATTTCTGCATCTTCTTTCTGTGCCTCCATAATTCTCTTTCTCAAATCTGGCACCACTGTTAAAACTGCTAAATCGCACTTTCTCCTCTCCGAAGGCGATATTACTTCTAAACTGAGCCTCTCGAATTCTCTGATCAATTTGCTCTCTCTTGTCAGCATATAACCTAGCTGAGCTTCTCCCTTCCTGCTCAAGGCATCTGCCATTGAATTGGCCTTGCCTGGGTGATAGTTGATAGTTAGATCATAATCATTCACAAGCTCTAACCATCTCCTCTGCCTCATATTCAAGTTCTTTTGTTCGAAGAAGTACTTCAAACTCTTGTGATCTGTGAATATAGCACACTTCACTCCATAGAGATAGTGTCTCCAGATCTTTAGCGCGTGAATTGCTGTCGCTAACTCTAAATCATGAGTTGGATAGTTCACTTCATGCGGTCTTAACTGCCTTGACACATACGCTATCACCTTTCCGTCTTGCATCAACACGCATCCTAGCCCATTCTTCGAAGGGTCAGTGTAAACTTCGAAGTTCTAATCCTGTTCTGGCACAGCTAGAACTGGCGCGGTTGTTAGTAATTGCTTCAACTTCTGGAAGCTCTCCTCACATTCAGCCGTCCACTCAAACTTAGCATTCTTTTGTAGTAACTAGGTCATCGGCTTCGCAATCTTTGAAAAGCCCTCGATGAATCTCCTGTAATAACCTGCTAAGCCCAGAAAACTACGTATCTCATTCGGCGTAGTCGGCGATTTCCAGTCCATCACTGTTTGAATCTTGGCTGGATCTACCTTAATTCCATCCGCCGAAACGATGTGACCCAAGAATGTCACTTCTCTTAACCAGAATTCACACTCGCTGAATTTGGTATACAACTTCTCATCTCTCAGAGTCTGTAAAACTATTCTCAGATGTTGCTCATGCTCGACTTCACTCTTCGAGTATATCAGAATATCGTCTATGAATACCAACACAAAATTATCCAGATATGGATGAAATACTCGATTCATCAAGTCCATAAACACAGCAGGAGCATTAGTGAGTCCGAACGGCATTACTACAAACTCGTAGTGACCGTATCTTGTTCTGAATGTTGTCTTCGGAATGTCCTTTTTTTGAATCCTCAACTGGTGATAGCCCGATCGAAGATCAATCTTAGAAAACACTTTAGCTCCCATGAGTTGATAAAAAAGATTATCGATCCTCGGCAATGGATATCTGTTCTTCAATGTCAACTTGTTCAGCTCTCTATAGTCAATGCACATCCGCATCGACCCATCCTTCTTCTTAGCGAATAGAACCGGTGCACCCCATGGTGACATGCTTGGCCTGATGTAACCCATGTCCAATAACTCTTGTAGTTGGACCTTCAGTTCTTGTAACTCCTTCGGGGCCATGCGGTACGGTGCTTTAGAGATCGGTGCCGCACCTGGTTCCAAATCAATGGTAAACTCTACCTGCCTATCAGGTGGCAATCCCGATAATTCCTTAGGAAACACATCTTCAAATTCCCTCACGATTGGAACGTCTTGTACTGTCAGCTCTGATTTCTCTTCTCCTTCCAGATATACTAAGAAGGCTTGATTCCCGGTCTTCCGTAATAACTTCGTTGCCTGAATAACAGATATCACTGGTACCCTCTGTCTCCTCTTGAATCCATGTACAAAAGCTTCCTCATTCCCTTGCTGAGGAATGATCACCCTCCTCTCGTGACACAAAATTGTAGCCTTGTTCTCTGACAGCCAGTCCATTCCTAGGATTATGTCTACGTCGTGAATATCTAACACATTCAGCTCCGTCACCCGAATTTCATTCTCGCTCATCTTGATTCTCAAGTCTCGGCATGCTAAAGTAGAAGTAGTTGTTTCTCCTGAAGGTATTGCTACGTTCAAGTCATGACTATTCTTTTCTACCTTAAGTCTTAGTGCCTCGACACATGCAGATGAAATGAATGTATGCGATGCTCCAGTATCAAATAATACCATAATAGGTACATCATTAATGCATCCCATACCTGCCAGGTTACCATCATCTTGGTTCCCATTGATAACTGCAGAAAGCAGCGAGCAAATAAATTTGTAATAACCCGAAGGCTAGTCGAACCCACAGGGATAGTGCGATGAAATCATCTCATGTACTGGACACAGTTTATCTATTCTTTGTTTGAGCAAATCCAAATTTGAATAGGGTTTTTGTTTTTCAAAATAGAAAAATAACTTGGGAATAAAATTCAATAATAAAAAGCACAGATTCTAGGGAAATCAACCAATCCAATCCAACATGTATAAACAATCAATCCAAACCCAAAATAATTATCAAGGTGGGAAATCTGTTAAATTGGAATTAATTCCTTTGTTGGGCAATTAAAACCTAGATTACTAGAAAGTGAATTTTACCTCTCGGCCTCAATAACACAAACTAGTCAATCTCAATAAAGATACAGATTTGAAAACCCTACAACTAATTCTTCTTTTTGAGACATAAAACAGTTGTATCAAAATTCTATTTTCCTATTATTAATTATCTCCTCTCGGTCTCAAATTAATAACTATAAACCTAATCCAATTTTCATCTCTCGATCCTTCAATTGAAAATAGATTTTAAAATCAAAAGCATAGAATTTGAACCAATTAATTAGGGTTTGGAATTAATCGAATTAACACATATTGAAAAGGATGGAGAAAACCCTAGAACCTGTTAAGGGTTCTAGCCTAACATAATTGAAATAAACATTGCAAAAGATGTAAAGAAACTTACTTGAATCATTAAAACAATAGGAATCTTGAAGTACTTGAATCCAATTGCAACAATAAAATAAAGAGTACTAGAAATTAAAGAGTTTAATGCTGAAAAACTGAATAATAAGATCTAGGGGAATTATAAACTGAATAAGAAGCTAAAGGGGAATATTTAAACTGAATAAGAAGCTAAAGGGGAATATTTAAACTGAATAAGAAGCTAAAGGGGAATTATTTTTCGAGCCTAATAAGTCATATTTATAGGGGGAGAAAGTATATCTTCAAAAGGTAATGATTTGGGAAGGAAAAATCTCCAAACTGGGCCAAAAACTGCCTTTCCGGTGCGCGTGTCGCTCGACTCAGTTCCTGTCGGTCGACAGGATTCCATTTCGGTCGACACAACTTGTGTCGCTCGACACAGAAACATTCCTCTGCGCAGTCTCACGGTTTTGGCCATAACTTTCACTCCCGAACTCCGATTGACCCGATTCTAGTTGCGTTGGAAAGCTAACTCAAAGATCTTTGCATCCATGTGCTCCATTAGCTCAGATTCCATCTGTGGAAGAAGTCGTGACTGTTCCTTTGAACATCATCTGCTTTCGGCACGGGTTTCCATTGAATTTGGCCTAAAACCTGCAAAATATTACCATGACAAGCATAATATCCCCTATAAACACTTCATGCTCAATTATTAACTAAAAACTCAAATAAATGCTATAAAACAATAAGAAAACAACGTGATAAGTGAGGCAAAATACGAGCTTATCACCCATCCAGAGCAAAGGCTCGGGCTCTCATCGGCTGCTCATTACCGCCTTGTGGGTTACCCTCTTGGTTTCTCGGCGGTGCCTGATTGCCCTGCCGGCCTCCTCCTCGATTCCCAACATTGCCTCTCCAAGGCTGGCGGTGACCCCTGATTGCTCTCAACTATTGTTTCCCGGGTCTCTGGAAGTTCTGACGGTTCCCTTCTCTTGCTTGGGGCGTAGGACATTGATTTGCAAAGTGCCCCTGACCGCCGCAGTTATAGCATCTCACTCCTTCCATTCGGCACTCACCTGGATGCCTCCTTCCACACTTCCTACAATTTTGCCAGCCGGCTTCTCTCTAGTCCCTTCTTGGAGCCATCTGCTGATTATTCCTTGGGTAGTTCTGTTGGCCTTGCCTCCCTTGAAAATTTTGCTGGCGGCCCTGATCATGGCGCTTCTGGCTGCCCTGACCTTGTACAAACTGTCTTGGTGGTTCCTCGAACTTCCTCTTCTGATTAAATCCTGAAGCCTGCGCTTCTTGCGCTCCCCATTCGGGCATTTCCTTCATAGTCAGAGATGCCTCAATATCCAGAGCGTGGCTCAACAATTCTTGGTAACTCAAACCCTTCATGGTGGCCAATTGCGTACGAATATCCTTGCGCAGTCCATCTCTGAACTTCTCAGTCATCTTCTGCGGCGTATCCACCAGATGTGGTGCCATCTGCAGAAGCTCACCGAACTTTGTATCGTACTCCTCAACTGACAGCTTTCCTTGCTCAAACAAGAAGAACTCGACTGCCCTCTCTCTCCGATACTACTTAGGGACATATTTCTCGAAAAATGCCTCTTTGAACCTTTCCCAGCTAATGTTATCCCTTTCTGAAGGTGCAATCGACTTCACATACGTCTCCCACCATCTATCAGCCTTACCCTTGAGTTGGTAGGACATACAGTTAATCTTTTCTCCCTCTGAGCACCTCATGTGCTTAAATATTTTCTCAAGTTCTCTGACCCAATCTTCTGCAGCAGTGGGTCCTTCCGTACCATTAAAAGTTGGTGGGTGTTGTTTCCTGAATGTCTCTACCCACATTACCGACGGGATCTCTGGTATATTCCCCTGAGGTGGCAGATTCTGTCCTTGCTGCTCTGCAGCGTCTTCTCCATCAGATAAAATTTCAATGTTATCATGGCCTTGATAGACGGGATCCTCTTCCCAAAGTGGTTCATCATATACACGTTGTGGAATAGCTCTTCCACGACCTCGGCCTCTCTGGGCTCTACCTCTTCCCCTGCCTCGGCCTCTGCCTCGGCCTCTACCTCTTCCTTGACCTTGATGGATATAATCCATTTCTATTCTGCAACAAAACTTATTTAGTAATTTCATAATACATTCAATTAGTAATACCCATCACATCCTGGAGTCATTTCTCCCATTCATACTCACTCAAAGCTTGTAAACAACCAACATCATCATTCAAAATTCAAAAGGTTCCATACAATAATCATCAAATGCTCCACACAGTCTCACATGTCACACATCCGGTATAAATCAAGTCACCGGTACAAGAAAAATAAGGTTCAGCAATAATCAAATCTCAGTCTCCATCCTCAACATAAAATAAAGTACAACAATAGACATCAAATGTCCAGATCTGGAACGAATCAGTCCGCCAACTCCTCGCAACTCTCAGTCGGATCCCTCAGAAGGGTCCTCCTCCTTCTCATCATCCTCTCTCTCCATCGGCATCTTACCCCGATCCTGAGCGGTCCTCCTCCTCTCACGACTGCTCTCCGTGTCGCTGGACAGACAAATAGGTGCATGTCGCGTCCCCTGGCTATAGGCGATCCCATGACCTCTGACATATCCTCGTACCCACTAGTAGTCTGCCTCGACCACATATCGCCGTCATCCATGTCATGGTCGCGAACCGGCTGAAGTCCGCTAGGTCCTCTCAGATCCTGCTGCGGCTGCTGAACTGATGGTGCAGGTATATCATGACACCCATAAAGCAAAGTCGGATCCTGCTGCAGTGGTGGGTACTGAACTGAGGCGGTAGCGAAGTCACACCACGCGTAAGGATCATACGATCCTCCCTGATATGACCCATGCTGTGATCCCTGCTGTGATCCGTGCTGTGACCCCTGCTGTGATCCCTGCTGGGTCTGCGCATAAGCCGCCACGGGTGTACTCGGTATAGGGCATATCCTCGGGTGTGACGTGGATGCATATGCGTCTAATGCGGTGGATGGTGCTGGTGGCAAGGCCGGTGTCCACTGCGGCGATGACTGCTGCAATGCTGCCTGGTAGTCCACAAAGCCTGAAGATCCTACCGGATCAAAATGTGGCCCGACTGATCCTCCTGATCGATGCTCAGATGGCATCAACATCTGTGCTATGGAAGAAGAGACACGTCTGGGTCCTGACTGCGGCGCCTCGCCTGTCGCTGATGCCTGCGTGCCCCACGAGGATGATGGTGATGCACCCTCAACTAAAACGACCTCCTGAATCAGTGCTGCCATGAACTTCGGATAACTCCCTCGGGTACCTGTCCTCTGGTTACGATAGGTTCGGGCTAGCTCTAAAGTCCGAGTGATCCACCTAGACGGCATCAGCTCTGTGGTCCTCTCCATCGCCTCTGCATCATTAATGCCCTGCCCTCTAGCCTGTCTCCATATGCTCCAAAACTCCGTTAAAGTGCCAGACAAGTTCTCCTCCTCGAAGGGTGTGGCATTCCTAAAGCGAAAAGCAGCACTCCTAGGGCTCATCTGTCACGACAAGTAACCACTATTAGTCCATAATCAGCATAATAACAATACGCACAGTCTTGTGTCTCGGAACAACTACTGGTCTCCGATACACTATGCCGAGGGTCTAAACGAATCCTCATGCTAAAACACACTCACTCGAGTCTCGACTAATATGCCAGGCTCCTTGTGCATTTTGCACACTTAATCACCAACTAATCTCGTGCATTTTGCACACTTACCCAATTTCTGAATTTTTCAGTCCACAGAAATTTTCAATTTCACAACATCAGGTCAAGGTTCTGAGTTCAATCATTACTAATATACTCACTCCATTCTCAAAATTCTCAAATCATCAACATCAATCAAATCATCCTCTTTTTAAGGCCCACAATTAGTTCATCAGTCCAGATTCATACCAAACATTCCTTACATCAATCAAATTATTCCTTCCTGAGCTCATTATATTCTAGCGCATCTGTAGCCATAATATCGAGGTTTTAAGCTTGCAATTATTCAATATCTCATAAATCAGTCCAAATTCAGTTCATCTTCCAAGGAAAGGTCACCTTGTGATGCCAAATAAACTCAACTCTTTTCACACCCATTCAATCACATAAACAAATTCAATGTTAGCACTCTTGCTCAACACAAAATAAATCAAGTATATTTCAGTTTTCCACAAAACAGTTCAACGCCTTATTTCCCCCATACTTTACTTTCCTTTCTCAAATGGTTCTCAAAACATTTGTGATATTTTCAAAATACGTAAATCTTACTGAAATTGCAAGTTGGGAAACTTTCAAATTAAATAACTTCAAAACATACCTCAGGTAGCGCAGGATGGAGTAAGGTGTAAGCACGAGCGATCACTTCCCACAAATTTTCCAAAACATTTTAAGACTCGAAGTTTCAATTTACTTTTTAATCTTTTAAAATTTTAAAACTCAGCTCTGATACCACCTCTGTAACGCCCCCAACTGACCTTCCCAATTTGGGGCCACGTTACATTGATGTTTCAGGTTTTGACTATCAAATCTCAAGAATAATAAGCGGAAGACTTAAATATAAGAAAAGATAAAAGCATTCTTAAAAAGGTACTTCGAGACAAGTCAGTTAAAACATAATCCAAAGTTTAGAAACTTAAAAGGGAAGGGAAAATATTCAGAGAGTGTAGCAGCGTGTGTGTAGCGTGATGGTGACATGTATATGGAGATACATGTCACAGGATCTGTACAGTTTCCTCAAAAACCACTTATTCCTCGCCAGCTTACACCCGCTACTTCCATCCCAGCTGCTTAACCTGCACGTTTTAGAAATAACGCGAGGGCTGAGTACTTTCGTACTCAGTGAGAAACATGCCGAAACATACATTATATAAGAAACATGCTATGCAACTCACACTGCTAAACATGGGTTTTTGTTGAAAGAACCGTGTAGCCAAATATTTATTTTGCACGCGTTATGTTAGGTGCTATCATATCGGGTTCAGTATCATTTAACTTTGACATACGGTTGATCTAATTCATAAATTCATCATAAGGTTCTCCCGCCTTAGATGTTTGGGCTCGCTCATCCTTTTATTGGTATATCTAACTCATCCTTAAGGTTCGCTCGCCTTAGAGGATCGGGTTTGCTCACCCTTTTATTTTCATCTAAATATAATTCATCATAAGGTTCGCTCGCCTTAGTTGTTGGTCTCTCTCACCCTTTTATTTCGTATGTGGATTTGCAAGGTCAACACAATCAACTATCAGATATGGTTTCATATCTCTCAGTTAATCACTCTGTTGATAGGAATCAACCAGAGGAACATATATAGGACATAAAACAAGCATAGCAGTTTCATTTCAAATCAAAGCATTTTATAACACGTTTTGAAAAGTAAAACACGCATTTCAAGTTTTTACTGAAATAGTTTCCCACCTCGTTCTCGGCTTTTGGCTAGATGTCTTTAGCTAGAATGAGCTCACTCGATCCTTACTTCAATTTCCTACAATCAAGGGTTCTCGGGTCAGAACAATATATCTGGGATAATATACCTTAATCGTAGATAAACAAGACTCGAAGAACTAGGATTGGATGACAAATAATAATGTTTCAGGCCTCTGTGTCGACCGACAGGGATTTGTGTCGGTCGACACACCCTGGGTCGACACAGGTTAGAATCGATCGACTTACTCGGGTCGACATAGTCGATATCGACCTTCGCTGTTGATCGACACACTTCCTATCGATCGACAGGTTTGGCTCGACTCGCACCCCTTCGACCAATATTCCTGTCGATCGACGCACCTCCTGTCGATCGACAGGTTCGTCTCGACTCACTCCTTCAATCGACCCCTCTGTTGATCGACACACCGCGTGTCGACCGACAGAGGTCGTCTCCCTCACGGGTTCGCCGGAGCTGAACCTGCAACTCGCGAAATCTCGCGATTCTGTCGGCCGATGATACATCCAAACACATATTCGAGTTCCCCAGACCACGAGGAACAAGAATCTACCCCTAAAATATGGAAATAGGGTGAAAAACGGAGATATTCATTACCTCGCATGTGCTCCTCCACGTGCGGCGGCGACTGAGGTTTTCCGGCGTCCAAAAGGTGCGTTCTTGGTGTGCAAAGACTCCCTACAACCTCAGGATTACGAATCCACAATCAAATCACCGGAATTCGGCCGGAATAATAAGTTATTCAAAAATTGCAACTTAAAAACTCACCCCAACTTCAACCTCCGATAACTCACTCGTTACTCGTCCTCTCGGAGTCCACGAGTAGTCAAATTGAAGCTCTCGACGAATGCTACAAGATGGTGGTAGTCTCTGGCCGGAATACTGCCGGAGTTGGCCGGAAATGGCGTCGGAAAAAGGCTGACGGGATTGGGGTGGAAAGGGGAGAGCTTCTCACTCTGCTTTCTCTCTCTAGAATATAATATAAGCTAAAAAGCTTATGATATAAATTCTTATCCTATTTATACTCCTCATGTAATTAAGTATATAATACATAATTTCCCACATAAACATATACATATCTCTATGTCTATGATTATGAAATTGAATTTATTTTCCAATAATTCCCCAATTCCAACAATTATCATAACATTAATATAATTTCTCCAACCTTATTCATACCATTCCACTCAAATAAATTCAAATGTTTCACAACAATTAGGATTCTCCTCTTTATAGAATATATAAATTCTTACAAAGCTTAATTAAGCTTGGGGTATTACATCCCCTCACCCTTATAAAATTTTCGTTCCGAAAATTACAAATTTACAAAAAGTTCGGGATATCTCTCTCTCATCTTATCCTCCAACTCCCAAGTTGCTTCTTCTTGTCCATGATGGTTCCAGAGCACTTTTACGAGCGGAATAGACTTATTTCTAAGCTCTTGGAATTTGCGATCTAAGATAGCCTCTGACCTCTCCTCATACCGCAAATCTGGGTTTAAAGCCACTTCCTCTTGGCTAATCACATGTCCCGGATCATAAACATACTTTCTTAGCTGGGACACGTGGAACACATTATGGATACTATCCATACTCGGAGGTAATGTTATCCGATAAGCTACTGGACCAATGCGCTCTAGAATTTCATAAGGTCCAATATAGCGCGGTCTTAGCTTATCTTTCACCCCGAATCGTACTATCCCTCTGGATGGCGAAACCTTGAGGAGTACCTTATCCCCCACTTCGAAGCACAGTTCAAATCTTCTTGAGTCGGCATAAGATTTCTGCCTACTCTGCGCTTCTCTGATTTTCTCCCGGATCTGACGGACTATAGTGATCATATCATTCACTGCATCTGGTCCAACCACTTTCCGTTCTCCTACCTCATCCCAATACAAAGGTGAGCGACACTTCTTTCCATACAATGCTTCATAGGGAGCCATCCCGATTGTTTCCTGATAACTATTATTATATGCAAATTCAATCAAAGGCAAAATTGGTTCCCAGCTGCCTCCTTGATCCAAAACTACTGCTCTGAGCATGTCCTCGACAGTCTGGATGGTCCTTTCTGACTGACCATCTGACTGTGGGTGAAACGCCGTACTAAAGTTCAGGCGAGTCCCCATTTCCTGTTGTAAACTCTTCCAGAAACGAGATGTAAACTTCGCATCTCTGTCAGACGTTATTGACTTCGGCACTCCGTGCAGTCTGACTACCTCTCGGACATATATCTGTGCTAGCTTATCTGATCCATAATTTATTTTGATTGGTAAGAAATGAGCACTCTTCGTCAGATGATCCACAATAACCCATATCACCGTATTTCCTTTCTGTGACCTCGGTAATCCCGTTACAAAGTCCATGGTGATATGTTCCCATTTCCACTCGGGAATGTCTAACGGCTGTAACTTTCCGTATGGCCGTTGATGTAGAGCCTTAACTTGCTGACACACCAGACACTTCTCCACATATAAGGCTACATCCTTTTTCATACCATCCCACCAGTATTTAGTTTCAGATCCTGATACATCTTAGTACTTCCTGGGTGAGCGGTATACGGCATATCATGTGCTTCACTCATAATCTCATTCCTTAATTCCTCACTGTTCGGTACCAGGATTCGGTTCCTGAACAACAACGCACTGTCATCTGCTTCCTTATACTCTCCCACTGGCTTAATCTTTAACTTCTGACGCAACTTCTCAATTTCTGCATCTTCTTTCTGTGCCTCCATAATTCTCTTTCTCAAATCTGGCACCACTGTTAAAACTGCTAAATCGCACTTTCTCCTCTCCGAAGGCGATATTACTTCTAAACTGAGCCTCTCGAATTCTCTGATCAATTTGCTCTCTCTTGTCAGCATATAACCTAGCTGAGCTTCTCCCTTCCTGCTCAAGGCATCTGCCATTGAATTGGCCTTGCCTGGGTGATAGTTGATAGTTAGATCATAATCATTCACAAGCTCTAACCATCTCCTCTGCCTCATATTCAAGTTCTTTTGTTCGAAGAAGTACTTCAAACTCTTGTGATCTGTGAATATAGCACACTTCACTCCATAGAGATAGTGTCTCCAGATCTTTAGCGCGTGAATTGCTGTCGCTAACTCTAAATCATGAGTTGGATAGTTCACTTCATGCGGTCTTAACTGCCTTGACACATACGCTATCACCTTTCCGTCTTGCATCAACACGCATCCTAGCCCATTCTTCGAAGGGTCAGTGTAAACTTCGAAGTTCTAATCCTGTTCTGGCACAGCTAGAACTGGCGCGGTTGTTAGTAATTGCTTCAACTTCTGGAAGCTCTCCTCACATTCAGCCGTCCACTCAAACTTAGCATTCTTTTGTAGTAACTAGGTCATCGGCTTCGCAATCTTTGAAAAGCCCTCGATGAATCTCCTGTAATAACCTGCTAAGCCCAGAAAACTACGTATCTCATTCGGCGTAGTCGGCGATTTCCAGTCCATCACTGTTTGAATCTTGGCTGGATCTACCTTAATTCCATCCGCCGAAACGATGTGACCCAAGAATGTCACTTCTCTTAACCAGAATTCACACTCGCTGAATTTGGTATACAACTTCTCATCTCTCAGAGTCTGTAAAACTATTCTCAGATGTTGCTCATGCTCGACTTCACTCTTCGAGTATATCAGAATATCGTCTATGAATACCAACACAAAATTATCCAGATATGGATGAAATACTCGATTCATCAAGTCCATAAACACAGCAGGAGCATTAGTGAGTCCGAACGGCATTACTACAAACTCGTAGTGACCGTATCTTGTTCTGAATGTTGTCTTCGGAATGTCCTTTTTTTGAATCCTCAACTGGTGATAGCCCGATCGAAGATCAATCTTAGAAAACACTTTAGCTCCCATGAGTTGATAAAAAAGATTATCGATCCTCGGCAATGGATATCTGTTCTTCAATGTCAACTTGTTCAGCTCTCTATAGTCAATGCACATCCGCATCGACCCATCCTTCTTCTTAGCGAATAGAACCGGTGCACCCCATGGTGACATGCTTGGCCTGATGTAACCCATGTCCAATAACTCTTGTAGTTGGACCTTCAGTTCTTGTAACTCCTTCGGGGCCATGCGGTACGGTGCTTTAGAGATCGGTGCCGCACCTGGTTCCAAATCAATGGTAAACTCTACCTGCCTATCAGGTGGCAATCCCGATAATTCCTTAGGAAACACATCTTCAAATTCCCTCACGATTGGAACGTCTTGTACTGTCAGCTCTGATTTCTCTTCTCCTTCCAGATATACTAAGAAGGCTTGATTCCCGGTCTTCCGTAATAACTTCGTTGCCTGAATAACAGATATCACTGGTACCCTCTGTCTCCTCTTGAATCCATGTACAAAAGCTTCCTCATTCCCTTGCTGAGGAATGATCACCCTCCTCTCGTGACACAAAATTGTAGCCTTGTTCTCTGACAGCCAGTCCATTCCTAGGATTATGTCTACGTCGTGAATATCTAACACATTCAGCTCCGTCACCCGAATTTCATTCTCGCTCATCTTGATTCTCAAGTCTCGGCATGCTAAAGTAGAAGTAGTTGTTTCTCCTGAAGGTATTGCTACGTTCAAGTCATGACTATTCTTTTCTACCTTAAGTCTTAGTGCCTCGACACATGCAGATGAAATGAATGTATGCGATGCTCCAGTATCAAATAATACCATAATAGGTACATCATTAATGCATCCCATACCTGCCAGGTTACCATCATCTTGGTTCCCATTGATAACTGCAGAAAGCAGCGAGCAAATAAATTTGTAATAACCCGAAGGCTAGTCGAACCCACAGGGATAGTGCGATGAAATCATCTCATGTACTGGACACAGTTTATCTATTCTTTGTTTGAGCAAATCCAAATTTGAATAGGGTTTTTGTTTTTCAAAATAGAAAAATAACTTGGGAATAAAATTCAATAATAAAAAGCACAGATTCTAGGGAAATCAACCAATCCAATCCAACATGTATAAACAATCAATCCAAACCCAAAATAATTATCAAGGTGGGAAATCTGTTAAATTGGAATTAATTCCTTTGTTGGGCAATTAAAACCTAGATTACTAGAAAGTGAATTTTACCTCTCGGCCTCAATAACACAAACTAGTCAATCTCAATAAAGATACAGATTTGAAAACCCTACAACTAATTCTTCTTTTTGAGACA
>JAPKLW010007508.1:0-12214 GCA_026898455.1 Plectranthus barbatus | reverse complement strand
AACAGCACCTAAACAAATAGCAACACGTATTACTTTTTTTTTTTTTTTGATAAAATGCAAAGAAAATTAAAATTAATAAACCAAGCGAATTGAATAGCAACAACTTAATTGCCTTCCCCGGCAACGGCGCCAAAAACTTGTTCGCGTGTAAAACACACTAGTGCAAGTATACACTATCACAAGTAATATAAAACGGAGTATTCTCCGAGTATCGAATCCACAGGGAAGGGGTAAAGGTGCACAAACACTCAACTTGGTTTAATTGATGGGGAAAAATGATTTGATTTGTTTAATTATCCTAGGCATGATTTAAATGGGAAATAAACAATAAACATGAAACAGGGGGTGGTTAAAAACAAGGGAAAAATGGGCAAAACGGATCAGACTAATTCCTTTTTAATCGATGAGAAAAACAAACGGCCTAGGCTATGGATTCAGCATTACTGTGAATGGTCATGCTACACTGGTTGCTACAGCACAGCGAATTTTACAGCCTACAAATAATTCCCAGCTAGATTTCCCAAAATAGAAGGGGTTGCCTTCCTTAAATTAAACTAGCATATTCCTATGCCCAATTCAACTCAAATCTGGCACTATTCATAACTCTCTTAGGCAATTAAGCAAACACAACATCTACATATTCCTATGTCAAATGTCATGGAGCAATTGAGGTTTCTACTCTTAACCTTAGTTCTTCCAAACCAAGTTTAAGCATAAATCACACATTCAAGCTTCCACAAGAATAGTAATTAGAAGATTTAAACCTTCAAAATGCTCAAACTCCATACCATAAACAACCAATTCACATGTCAAAGTAAGAACATGCAAGCTTCGTCCATAGCCCAAGGCCTACTAATTTAGCTCATATTTACACGGGTAAGAGCTAGATTCATGTTTTGGAAACTGAAATTCATAATTAAAAACAGGAAATTAAAGATAAAGAGGACAAGAGGAAGAATCCCCCTTCGATTGGCCACGACAAGGGACGATTCCTCAACCCCGAGCTGGCCTCTCGTCGGCGGTGATGGAGCTGCAGCTCGTTCCTTCTTCTGTCGCGAGTTCTTCCTGCTCCCAGCTGAAAGTTCCAGCTCGATGTGTGGCGTTGGAAATGATGTGAGTGTTCATCCCCCAGTCTCTCTCCTTCGGCTTTTATATCCTTCCCCAATTTTAGGTTTCCACTTTTAGGAACATTCCCAAATTGTCCTTGAGGAAAGTAGGTGAATTTCTGCTATTTTCGCACACCCAGCTCAGCAACAGTAACTTTATCCACGTCATTCCCGAAGTTTGACCAATTTGACTGGGACTAAGTCAGCTCAGCTTTGCTACAGCATCTTCGTGCATTGCTCCAGCATAACCTTCGAAAATCAAGCAATTCCTGCACGGCAAATTCACTCCAATTCCTCCAAAAACAACGTTATTTACTCCAAAACACGAATTAAACATGAAAGGACTCGAACAACTAAATACAAGACCAAAACAACACTTATTTGGGTAAACATAGACGAAAGACTCTCTAAAACGAACTAGAATATAAGAGAATATAACTCTTTTTCAAGAGTTATCAGAAGCATACGCTCGAATGACACAAATATGATAACAAGTAGAGAAATTCTTCAACAAAAGACTGAGATTGCGGACCTTCCAAGAAGGCGACCTAGTGCTAAGGAAAGTGTTCCAAAATACCAAGGTAGACAAAGCAGGGGAGCTCGCCCCCCAATGGGAAGGACCATACATAGTAGTTGGGATCCCCGGAAGAGGGGCTTATAGCCTCGCCGACCTTGACGGAAGGCCCGTATGCAACAGTTGGAATATCAAGCATTTAAAACGATATTACCAGTAAAATTATTCTTGGGTCCTGTACGAGGGACCCAATAGATACGCCTCTCTCCCTCATCATACTCCTTTTTACTTATGCATTATTTTTAACCTGTTATTTTACTTTCCATACGTAATACTAACTTGAGCGTCGAAGGGGCGATGCCTCGCGCATCACCCACACTCATGACCCCTCCTGTTTTGTTCCCAGTAGTTTACAAAAGGAAAGACGAAATAGAAATACATCAAATCATGCACAAAGGCAGTACATACGCACATATAAAAAGACCACCCCCGAACGCCTGAGAGGGAAGGGTGGCCACGATTCATGCAAAAGTAAAATGTTAAAAAAAAACATAAAGTGCAGAAAATTTAAAAGAGTTCAACAAAAGTGTAAAGTTTTTTCAGAAAGCATCAAGAAGCGGCAACCATGGGGGGCTCGGAGGTGTCGACCTGCTGGCAGGACTGATTCCCATCTTGCGGATTATCGGCGTCGGGAGCTCGCTGGGGAACTTCTTTAGTGGAGGCTGGCTTGCGACCCTCTTGGTCGTCCTTCTCCAGCTCAGGGGTTGGCTCCTTATGCTCGGCTCCCTCCTCCGATTCATCCAGGAAGCCCAAGTTCAGGTCAGGAAACTTGAGAGTGATCACTGTAAAATCTACAGATTAATTATAGAAACAGTGGCAAATAAATTTGTTAACCCTAAGGTTATCGAATCCAGGGGAATTGTGTGGGGAAACTATCCTATATACTAGCTATGATCCTAAGATTTATTGTTTGAGGAATTCATAATTAGGGTTTTGTTTGGAAAATAAAGATGACAATGCTGAAAATTAAAGATGTTTTGAAATCAAATTTAAAAGAACACAGATTCTAGGGAAGAAATCTTATTATGGATAACATGTAGGAACCAATTAATTTAACAGGTGGAATACTACAACAATGCTATATTTCCTTGTTTGGCAAATATAACCTAGATTACTAATTAGTGATTATATCCGCTCGGTCTCAAGTACACCAAATTAGTGAATTTGATAAGCAAATCAGTTCAATTCCTAAAGTCTAGTACATCTGTTTGGATAGTGTTGAGTGTATCATGCATTCCTAATCCCACTATCAATATTCACCTCTCGGTCCTTCTATCAATAGCTAGACATCACCTCTCGGTCCTTGAATTAAATTAGAATTATAAAATAAACACAGGAATCAAGAACCTAATTAATTAATCCTAACATGCATCCATAATGATATCAACCCCTAGAACCCGCTAGGGTTTCTAACCACTCATCACAGATAGAAATCCAAAAGAAAACATATTAAATTGCATAAACATAAAGAACTTACAAGAAAAATAAAGGGTTTCGTGTTTCCCAAGTCTCCAAACTCTAAAAACTGAAAAATATGATAATTCCTATGATGGCTAATCCAAAAAGATGAACTTTCTAGGTTATTTATAGGGGTGGATGTGTATCCTATCAAATCTAGGGCTAAAGATATGAATAAATCCAATTTTCATCAAATTCCCACGCCAGAAGACCCGCGTCAATTGTTGCTGATTGGCGTCGATCGACGTGGCTTCATCTTCGGCGTCGATCGATGTGAATTCACGTCGATCGACGTGGTCTCTCGCCCCTTCTGCGCAGTCTCACGGTTTTGGCCATAACTTCCTCTCCCGAACTCCGATTGACCCGATTCCAGTTGCGTTGGAGAGTTAACTCAAAACTTCATCCATTGCCATGCGCCAATAGCCCGAATTCCCCTTGTGGGAGAACTCTTCACTGCTACTCTTACACGTCACTGCTTTCGGAACGGTTTTCAAGTGATTTTAGGCCTAAAACCTACAAAAACACCAAGATGCGCGTAATACCACCTAATATAGACCCATGCATAAAATATATATATAAACTCAATAAAACTACATAAAATAGTAGAAAATAATATAGATAAGCGAGTCAAATAATGAGCTTATCAAACCCCCCAAACTTGAACGTTTGATTGTCCTCAATCAATAGACAAGAAAGAAATCAAAAGATCATGCGATTAAAGTGCAATGCCTTGAAAGATTCATCACAGTCAAGAATCAAAAATCCACTACACACAAGCAATTTGAAAGTGACATAAAATTCATCAACAGTGGAAGAACTCACAAGAAGTGTATCGCTCAACTCTCAAGTGTTTAAGGTAGAGATGAAAGCACTCAACAACATGTATGAAGAAATTTCTACCATAGGCTTGCAAATTTTCTTATATCTCCACTGCTAGAATATGTACAAAAGTCTAGAATCAAATCAATCAAGTTGTACTTTTTGTGATGTAGGTTGTAATGTAGGCTTTTTGTGAAAGGTAGGGAAATATGGCCAAGTGACTAAAATCAATCAAGTTGTACTTCCCCAATCAATCCAAACCACCTTCTATTCATCATCCAACCTTCTCCTAATATTTTCAACAAACTCATTTTTTTTCTGGCTCATTTTGAATATCTTATGCTTTTTTTGATAATTTTGTATTCTTTTCTTTTCAGAGAGCTTATGAGAATTCTAATAATTTCTTTGAGCTTCTTTTTCACACATCTTTTCACCACTAATTTATATTTTCTTATCTCCATCTCACAATCATTCCACCCCTATACCACAACTCAAGACATGAGCGAAACCAATACTTCTTCTTAATCTCATAGATAAGGAAAGAATTTTTTTGTATAGGCTCAAAAGTGGCTAACTAGGGAAAATTTAATGTGAAGGGACAGTGTTTAGGATATTGGGTTAACAAAGATGGCCTTAGATCATCTTCTAAACTTGTGCACACTATGCAGTCTCAACACAGAAAATAGGCAAGTTCTAGAGAAATCAAAACACACATGTGAATCTCACATCAAACGAATTAAAGGCTCAAATTTCTCACACAATGGTTCAAAAATTTTCTTCCACAGTCAATTTCAAATCGGCTCAATCATCATTCAAGCATAAGTGTCAAATCAATCATATCATGCGGTATTCTACATTCATAGGCATCTAACCACAATCACAATCAATTCAAACTCAACCCTCAACCGATTCTAATCTCACAATCTCATTCGGGTTACTTCAAAACTCAATATTTTCCCCCACAAAATAAAATAAAATTAAAATTAAAAGCAAAAATTAAATACGGAAAGCAGAATAAATAAAATATAGAATGTTCCATCTCTTGTCCACATCCCCCCAAACTTATTTCCAACTCGAAGAGTGGAAAAAGTTTGAAAATCAGACAAAAGAGGGAACGATACCTGGTGATTGATCTCAGAAATCAACTTTTTATCCCCCGGAGTCTTCGACATCGCACGACATGGAATAATTGTTGCTGGCACTTCGCGTAGATTGACGTGAAGCCTTCTTGTGACCTTCTCCTTGGATCAAGTGTATCCAGTCGGTCGGCCGCTCTGCGTCGATTGACGCCAGGCTGCGTCAATCGACGTCGAGCCATAATCAATTTTTTATTTTATTTTATTTTTATTTTTCTACTGCAGAATAACTGTTAACGCAAAAATAATAGAAATTCGAAATAAATAAAAAAATGAAAATTAAAAAGGAAATACGGAAAAGTTTGGGTTACCTCCCAACAAGTGCTTGATTTAACGTCGCAGCTCGACGATACCTCAAATCACCGCCAGGGAGGTCGGGTCCAGACTCGCCGGCCCTTGGCATCCACCATGTAAACCTTACGATCTTTGACAATGGTGGTGAGCTCAGAAAAAGGTGGTGTAGTTGACACTTTCACCCTTTCGTTTCCTCTCTCCCACTCAATGGCAGCTGCTTCTTTCTCTTCAGATTCATCCCCTTCATCAATAGTGGAGATTTGATTGCATTCCGCTTTCTTCTTGCTCTAGTTGATCACAAAGGTGATCTTCTCGTCGTTCGCTAAGAGTGTGATCTCGCCGCCTCGACAGTGAATGAGAGCGGTGCTAGTATCGAGAAACTTATGCCCCAAGATCATGGGCATGTTCTCGTCCTCCTTCATCTCGTGCACCACGAAATCTGCAGGAAAAATGAGATGGCCCACACGAATGAGCACATCCTCTAGTATACCTTTCGAACAGGACACAGATCGGTCCGCCATCTGCAGGGTGATCGTCGTGGGCCTCATCTCTCCGATGTTGAGAAGCTTGTTGATGGAGTACGGCATCAGGTTGATACTGGCCCCAGTATCACATAGTACTCTCTCGAACCTGTGTCCCCCAATCTCAACCGGAATAGAGAAGCATCCAGGATCGCTTCTCTTGATGGGCACCTGCTTTTGCAGTAGCAGGCTGCACTGCTCGTGGATCTTCACTGTCTCGTTCTCCACAAATTGCTTCTTTTCACTCATCAATTTTCGGAGGTACTTCATGTACCCCGGGATCTCCTTTAGTGCTTCGATCAACGGGATATTGATGCTGACCTTCTTCAGATTCTCCACAAATCTGGAGAACTTCTCGTCCTCTTTCAGCTTCGTGAACCTCTGTGGGAATGGCAAATGTGGGGGTTGATCTTCAAACTGCTTCAGCCTTGCACCTGGAACAGACTTCGATCGACGGCGTCGATCGACGAAGCTTTCTCTTCTGCGTCGATCGACACGGATGGTGCGTTGATCGATGTGGATCCCCGTCCCACGCAGTTTTGCTCCTTTTCGCCTCCAAAATCATTCACAGCCGTCTCGGGACCCTTGTAGCTCGTCCCAGACCTCAGAGTAATTACATTCACTGGCTTTTCCTTTGCGGGGTTCACCTCTGTCGTACTTGGCAACTGTCCCGGCTTATGCTGATTGCTGAGAGTAGTAGCGATTTGGCTCAGTTGGGTGTCCAACATCTGAAGATGTTTCGTCATCAGCTGCATGTGGTTGGCCATCCCCTTCACCTCGGTTTCTACTTTCCCAAACCTGTTATCCGAGCTCTTGATGAATTTCTCGAGCATCTCCTCCAGCACGGATTTCTTCCTTTCCATGATTTCTCCTCCAGTACCTACATCAAAACCAGATGGAGGGTGTTATGCAGCAGAAGGGTTAGAATAAGAAAAACCAGGGTGAGATCGCCCATAGTTGTAATGATACCCCTGATTGCCTCGTTAGTTATTGTGATAACCACCGCCAATGTAATTCACCTCTGTCCTGGCAGTTCCAGACGAACTGCTTGCACCCCGGTTGATGTAGTCGGCCTCCACTGGAACAATAGCCATGCTTGGCTCTGCAACTGCTGCAGCTTGTGCTGTGCCCAGTTTTTCAATCTCTTCCCGGAGCTTTTTCACCTCGGCAACCACATCAATTTCTGGCTTGGCTTCCACAGCTTTGACCAGAATCTGTCTCTCAGTTGGCCATTGGTGGCTATTCAGCGCCATGTCTGCCAACAACCTCATGCTCTCTGCACCACTCTTCTTCATCAGTATCCCACCAGCAGATGCATCAAGCAACTCCTTCATGTGAGGATTCAAACCCACATAGAAATGGCACACTTGCATCTCCAAATCGATGCCATGACCAGGACAGAGTCGTAGAAGCTCTTTGTATCTCTTCCAGGCCTCGTAGAGTGACTCATCATACATATGCTTGAAAGTAGTAATGGCAACTTTCCTCTTCAGCAGCAGGCTCGGTGGGAAGTAGTTGGTAAGGAACTTTGCTCGAAGCTCCTCCCATGTCCCGATTTGACTCTTATCCAGTCCAGCAAACCAAGATCGTGCCTCGTCTCTGAGTGAAAAGGAGAACAATCTCATCCTGATCACATCTTGGGTTACTCCATTATGCTTCACAGTGTTACACACCTCAATGAATTGGTTGAGGTGGGTATATGGATCTTCTACAGCTCTTTCCCCAAACTGGTTTTGCTGCACCATCTGAATAAGGCTTGTGCGTAGCTCGAAGTTGTTGGTATCAATGGAAACTCTGAATCCGGCCTCCGCTTGCTGTGGAAGAAATCGATCCAAGATGGACCTTTGCGGGATCACAACTTGCCTATCGTTCAACTCTGCCAGTCTTGAGGCTTGTTCTGCCTGAGTTGCCTGGGCTGCTTGTAGTTGCGCTCTCAGCTGCTGTACTTCATTCACAAATTGCCTCTGCTCCTCGGGAGTCATATTTTGCAGAGGTGCTTCAGGATTCTCAGCCATCTCTCGTTGTTTGTCTTTTCATTTCTTCTTGATTTTCCTGCAGGTTGCTTCAATTTCAGGGACGATTTTGGAACCTAATATCTAGACGCGATAAAAATGGTTTTGAAAGATCAATTTTAAACTACTTAGAATTCTAAAGATTAATGTAACAAGTAAATAAATGCCAATCAACTTTCTTGAGATTACCAGAGAGAGAGTAGTCGAGGAATATAGGATGGATTGGGGTAGATTATGAATATGTTTGGATTTGCTAACTTTACGAAACAATTTCAATAAGTTGAGTTGGGTCAATTCACATAACTCTAGTCATTACCCTTAGTACCGGTGTAACAACCATAGATTAATCTCAATTTCAACCTAAGTCTAGGTATTTTAATCTCGATTAACTCCCGAAAGCTCAAGAATTTAATAACCTAGATGCCAATTCACCTATCTTCTAAATGAAACAATACCTAATTATTATTGCAATCCCCTCTAATCAACAAACCTATCAAGTTAGTTCATTGAGGCATACTTTCCAACACATGGTGATCAATCATGAAAGGAACACAAATTCAAATCCACAATAACAATCAAACCCTTGAAAATTCAATTACTCAAATCCAAACAATATTCAAATCAATCCCAATCACATCCAAATCCTCAACAATGAGTTTAGCTACTCATGAATACAATGAAAAACGTCAACATCCCAAAGTAAATCATGGAAGAGAAAGGAGAATAAGAAAGCTTAGGATTTTAATGATGAATCTTCAAATCTAGCTTCGAATCCTTCCTTCCACCTTCGATTACCAGCTTGGAAACGTGAAAATTGCTTCAATCTCGTGCCTTATTCTCTCTAGGGTTTTCAAAAGTCGAACCCTTACTTTGTAACATCCATTGGCCTTTTATAGTTAAGAAATCCGCAGCCCAACAGATATATCCCGAACGGAATCTCCCTTTATAAATATTCATCCCGCGCGGGATGGATCGAATGAAAAAGTCAAAGAATCCCGACCCGTCCCAAACGGGACGGTTCCATCCCGAGCAGGATTGGCTACGGCCTCTCGTCTCAATATCCTCGAATTCACGCCAAAATGACGTATCCCGAACACCACAACTGCCTTCCGAGCCTCGGTCCCGAATGGGACCAAGTCGTCCCGAACGGGATCGGCCTCGAATTTTCGGTAAATTTTGTGTTTTCCTGTCCCTAACGGGACATATGCATCCGGAACGGGATTTGCTTCAACCAAAGCCTCAATTTAGCTCCAAAACTCGAATTTCTAACACTTTTCATGCCCTGCACACTCAAAACAACTCTAGAACACCAAGTGAAGGAAAATCAATGAAAAGAATAGATATGTGTGTGATTTGTGCATCTTATCCTCATCAAATCATTCAATTCATATTCCAAAAACAGTGCAAATTACGCACATATCAAACCCCCCAAACTTAAACCTTTGATTGTCCTCAATCAAAAACAAAAACTAGATTTTCATTCGCTCGGTGCAATGCTTCACGGCTCACCACTATCTATCAACTCATATTTCAATCTCACAAAGTTTTCATTATCTACCATGTCTAGATTAATGCAAAGAACTCAACCTTACCGGCATGTGATCATATAAAGTGTAACACTCACACTCAGCTGTATAAGGTAAAAAATTTCTTTCTTTCACTCAAGCACAAGTACACAAGTTTCATTCATATCGTTCATCTCTGCCATATTTGTTCACATTGAAACATCGTTCTAGAATCAAATAGGACTTTTATCGGGTTGTAACGTGGCTTACTAACAGGTAGGGTGTTTTAGGCAAAAGTGACTCATTCATCCCAACCCCTTTTCTCAACATTCAACCAATCAACCCTTCAACAAATACGTACAGACTTCTTTTCTACAATCTGATGAGTTCTCACTCTCTCTCTCTCTCTTTTTTCTGAACATATATTCAACCTTCTTCCAATCATTTTCTTTTCTTTTTTTTTTTTCTTTTCACTTTTCTTGTTCTCTTTCCCACACAATATAGATATCTATTTTTTTTCAATCATCATTTCACTCACTCCGAGAATTCAATTCAAGCACTCACTTCTTCTCATCTCAACTCATCCCAAACCACAACTTGTTCCTAAACACACATGAAAGAATTCAAGGCTCAAAGTGGTTCTGAAACAATGGTTAGGGCAATTATGTTTCCACCTTATACTCCAATAATATCAAAGGTAGGTACTAAGAAAGAATGGCCTAAGATCATTTTCTAGTTCAATGTAACATGTTAAACTACGTGGCTCTACTCATTCCGCTTTTGCTCGCCTCTCACAACAAATAAAAAAAAGAGATAAAATAGACTCATTAGGCTCAAACCTCACAAGTTTAAAGTTGTTGAGTTCTAAGCATTAATATAACATGACGTCAAATGCCAAATTTGTTCAACCAAAAACATGCATCAATTTTAAGTTATTCCGCCCTATCATGAGCTCAAGCGATTCAAATCATGTTCATGCCTCGTCACGAATTCAATCTCAAGCCTAAGTTATCACAATCAAGAACACCTCACTTGCAAGCACTCAAATTCAAAATAAATCTTTCAATTCATGCAAAGTGTGAGAGTTAGATCAGAATGAGTGTACCCTACTTTCGACAGGTCACCAGGTAAAATACAAAAATTTCGGCATGGTTCCCCTTGTTATCGTTCTATCCACCTGCATCATCACCATAGCAACAACAAAACCCAAGAATTTCCAAATATCACAATCTTTATCAGTCAAAGATGAATTCTTTTACAACTATATCGAATTACTTCAAAATAACTACAGCAATAAACATCAATAAAATCCTAACTAACCTAACTAGGATTGCAGTACAATAAGAAAACAAGTAAATCAGTTCAAACATAGTAAGTAAAAGATAGGGATAGAGGGGAGAACCGGCGTCCGTCCCACCCCCCAAACTTAGTCCGAAGAAGACTAAGTTTGAAAAGGCGGAGAGACGGTGATCACTGCTGAGTCGAGCCTTGAGCATCCTCATTCCGCCGGCGCCTCCAATAGTAGGCCGGGAACTGAGCAATCAAATCGTTGAGCTCAGTCTCAACGCCGGATAATCTTGTGTTCACTCCATTAAACCTTTGCTCCATCCACGTTCTCTGGGCTCCCATATCAGCTCGCAGTCCTGTCACCTCAGTAGCCAAACCGGCCATCCTCATGTCTAATCCTGCCATAGAAGAGGACATGCTCTGCATCATCTCCATCATCTCAGTACGCCAGGGGCGACGGCCTCCAGCTGAAGACGTCCCGGCCCCTTGCTCACGCTGTGGCTCCTCCTCATCATCGGACTCTTCCTCGTTGTCCTCCTGGACAGGGATAGTGTTCGCATAGCTCCCATATATCCCATCCCGGCCTTTTCTGAACCACATGGCTCTGTGCGCGGGCGAGTCCAGCAGTAAGTTTGACTCAGAATCGGGAGCAGTAATGGTGGTAGCAGCAGTATTGGGCAACCTCAACCAAGCGTCGCCCACCACCTTATACAGAAAAGCATTCTCCCGGACAGCGGATATGTACTTGGCCAACGTAAGTACCGAGAGGTCCACCACAGACGGTGGCACCTCCGTGCCCTCCCTGGGGATCTGGAAATGATCGAGGATAGGAGTAATCAGACCTCCACAATAGATGTTGGAGCGAGTGGGAGGTCGGCTCCAGTTGTCCATAGCCACAACAGCCGTGGAGAAGGGAGCTCCAGCAAGCAGGAAATGGAGCATAAAGAGCTCCGACATAATGACATTGTTGGTCTCATGGCGACCAGAGACCGAGTTCGCCACCGTCTTGTGGATGTACTGCAGAATCGGGTTCCGAATAAGAGAAGCCTTAGCCAGCTTCATTCTCAAAGTGCCCAGAACAGTCTCGCCGGAGATCATCTGCCAGCAATCCTTGGGGTTGAACTCATCAGGGACATATCTTGCCTCCTCGTCGCACCCATAAATCGCATCCAATTCTTTGCGCTCCAAAGTATAGCGGGTTCCCCCCATCTTAAAAGTCAGATGGCTCGGCCAATTCCCCGAGCTCTTCCGCACAGAAGCGGACGCCAAGAACTCCTTAGTCTGTTCTTCCATCGCCGGCCACTTCTTCTCAAGTAGGGCTTCCCAACCAATGTTCTTTAACAGAGCTTCTACATCATCTTTGATGCCCAATGCAGTCATAGTCGCTGGGCATGGGTACTTTGAACCGTGCACTACACATTTGCTTAGTGTTTTGAAAGCCTTGTACTCGGCATTGGTGAAACCCGCTGGGCGTCTGGGTGCCATGTTTTCTGCAAAAATCC
>JAPKLW010007507.1:0-14927 GCA_026898455.1 Plectranthus barbatus | reverse complement strand
TCAGGAGACAAGATGTTGAATCACTCTCTTGGAAAGTACAACAGGGAGAACTTCACAACATGGAAAAAGATGGCCTTGATACAGCTTCAGAGCATACACCCAGAAATGGTTGAGGTACTTGAAAGAGGTCCCATTAAGATTATGAAAGCTAACACTTTTATAGGACCTGTACCCGAACCCGCTGAAGGAGCTGATGAAGGAGATCAACCTAGACCCCCAAGGCCACCAAGACCCCAGATGGTTGCAAAACCTTTTGAGGAATACACAAGTGAAGACAAGAAAAGAGCTCAGCTGGAACATGTTGCAAAGAAGTTAATCCTTGACTCTCTACCAAAGCTGATGGCACAAAAGGCCTTAGAGTTTGATACAGCTAAAGAAATGTGGCAGTATGTCTGCGAGTCTTCCCAGGAGACAGACCAGATGAAACGCAATAAACTGCAGGTAGCTGTTGATAAATATGAATCTTTCTCTATGAATGCAGGTGAATCCATAATGGCCATGGAAGAACGATTTAATACCATCATTGGAGAGTTGAATAACCTTGGTAAGAAATATGAGAATGGGGAAATGAATCACAAGATTATTTCTAAACTATACCCAGAGATGACTGGTTTGTTAAAATGACTAGTCTTAGTGAGAAAGATCTCAACAAAATGTCTACATCCGAGGTATTTGCTCAGTTAAAATCTCATGAATTTATAATACAACAGTCAAAGAAGAATGAAGCTGCAGTAGTACAATCCGCTGCTAGCTCAGATGATTTAGCTTATTTTGTCAAAAAAGATTTTAATAAGTTTAAACAAAAGAAACCATATTACAATCAAGAAAGATCTGCTCCTATAACTCAATCAAAGGAGGTTGCTACAACCTCTGGCTCTCAGCCTACTGATCTTAAGATCAGTGAACTAGAAGAACAGATGAAGAAACTTCAGAAGATGATGATGGAGGCTAAAGGCGAGAAGGAAGCAATGGAGACTCAGCAGTCACCTTCTCATACCCGCTCAGCAGAGCGAAAGCCTAGGACCTGCTTCGAGTGTGGATATCTCGACCACTTGAAACATGACTGTCCGAAGGTCAGCAGAGAAGAAAGGGAGCGGCTGAAACAAAGATTTGAAAGACGTGCAGGCAATGCAATCAAAAGAGCGCTCCTAACCAGGACAGACACTCAGGACATTCCTGAAAATGATGAGGAATATTATCTATCCTCAGAGGAAGAGGATGAAGAAGCCATGCTAGTTCTGATGGCAGACATCGTGGAAGATCAATTTGCTGATGCAGATGCTGATCAGAATGCTGAAACGGCTCTTGCAGCCGAGAACACCGAGGTAATTTCAGTAAACATCCCTAGATTTGTAACCTTTGATGACTGCGAGAATCTCACTTTAGATTCTGAGGAAGACTATCTCACGAAGCTAAGTGAAGAATTCTCTAAAATGTACGAAATTAAAAACGTCATTGTAGGTGAAAACACCTCACTGAAGTTAGAAGTTTTAAATTTGACCGAGGAAGTCGAAAGACTAAGGTCTGCAAGTGAGGAACTTACAAAAATGAAAGTTGAATTTTCAATACTTTCTGAAAATCTCAAAATTCTTGAAAAAGAGAACATTTTGCTGAAAAATAAACCAAAAGAAAATTGCATTTGTACTTACACGACTAGTCAAGCTGTTTTGAATGCCGCAATTAATCAACAAAAGCACCACAAAGATAGAGCTGGCGTTGGTTTTGATCGCTATGATAAAGGAGAATCTTCTAAGCAGAAGACTATTCAGTTTGTCTCTGCTGGAAAATTCATCCTTGGAGAAAAACTGAAAGAAATGAGATTTGCTGAAACATTCATTAGCGAATCTGTGAAACCTCAGCAGAATGCTAGGACATCTGCTAGGGAACCTCAGCAGAGGTACGATATATCCCAGCAGAATCCTAGAATATATGCCAGGGAAACACAGCAGAGGTACGTTATGCCTCAGCAGAATGCTCGAGTGTCTGCTATGAAACCTCAACAGAGGAATGATAAATTCAAGCAGAACACGAGAATATATGCTTCGCAACCAAGATCAGCAGAGTCTAGAAGGAATGCCGAGCAGTATGCATCTACTGCCAGGACATCAAGATCTTTTCATACAAGCAAGCATGTTAATTACAATGCTGGAAGGCCCTCATATAATGCATATACACCACATAGGCAGAACACCTATGTAAGGCCTAAGTCCAAAACAAACTTTTTCACAAGGACAATGAAGGCACAACACACTACCACACCTCATCCTCAATCTAAGTATGCAAGATTTACTTATCCTAAGGTTGAGAAAGGTATAAAGAGTGATGTCAAGAAGAAAATTTTGAAGATCACTCAAATGTGGGTTCCAAAAGGAACAATGACACTTGCTAATCCTGCAGGACCCGAGACTAAACGGGTACCTAAATCCTTCTCTTAATTGTCTTGCAGAAACAGAATCTACGAGTCAAGGAGTCAAGATATCCAGATGAATGGATTCTTGATAGCGGCTGCTCAGGACACATGACGGGACGAGCAGACTTATTCTCAGATTTACAAAGCGTCTATGGATCCTCAGTTATTTTTGGTGATAATAGCAGAGGAAGAGTCATTGGGAGAGGATGTGTAGAACAAGATGGAATCCGAATTGTTAATGCTGCCCTCGTCTCGAACCTCAAACACAATTTGATGAGCATCAGCCAACTATGTGAGAATGGATATAACGTTTATTTTATTGACTCTGGCTGTGATATTGTTGATAAGGTTACAGGTGAAGTGAAGCTTAGAGGCATCCGCAAGGGTGGCCTATATGTGGTCGATTGGCAAAGTGGCCAACAGGACTCATGCTTCGTGGCATTTAACAAAGAGGAAACAAATTGGCTATGGCATAAAAGATTAAATCACTTGAACTTCAAGACTATCAATCATCTAGCCAAACACAAGCTGGTCGAAGGACTGCCTGCTGAAACTTTCCGAAAGGAAGGAGTGTGCAAAGCGTGCCAACAAGGCAAACAAACAAAAGCATCCTTCAAATCAAATCCAGAAAAGGATACCTCAGGAAGAATTCTCGAACTCCTACACATGGATCTGTTTGGTCCTGTCACACCACCCACAGTCAATAAGAAAATATATACACTTGTGGTTGTTGACGACTTCTCCAGGTATACGTGGGTTCAACTATTAAAGACTAAAGACAAAGTAAAGACCCTGCTACCTGAGCTGATCCTCAAAGAGCAGAACAACAAGGAAGTTACAGTTAAAAGGATTAGATCAGATAATGGAACTGAATTCTGTAATGGAATTATAATGGACTTTTGTGCGGAGGCTGGAATTCATCATGAGAGGTCCACTGCTAGAACCCCACAGCAGAATGGGTTAGCAGAACGAAGAAACAGAACATTGAAGGAAGCAGCGCGGTCTATGCTTGCTGATTCTGGACTCAGTGGAAAGTACTGGGGAGAAGCCATCATGTCTGCATGCTACACTCAGAACAGGAGTGCGGTTAATGGCAGATTCAGCAAAACTCCTTATGAAGTGTATAATGGTCGTAAGCCTTCTATTAAACACTTTCGTACTTTCGGTTCAACATGTTATATCCATAACAATGGGAAGTCTAAGCTTAACACTTTTTCGCCTAAGTCTGATGAAGGAGTTTTCCTAGGATATGGATACCCTTCCCACAAAGGTTATAGAGTGTTAAACAAGACAACTCGACTTGTGGAAATAACATGCAATGTTATTTGTGATGAGTCTACTTTAGTGCGCAGGTCTAACAAGGATGATAAGGATGACAATCATGAGACCAATGATATCTATGATCAATCTTTACAAAATTCTTTCGAAAATATGAGTATTGATCCAATTAGGTCTACGACTGATGTCAATCCAAAAACTTCGCACTTAGCAGGTGATCAGACTGCTGACCAGGCCAGTGATGCTAATGATCATGCTGAGGCTCCTTCCTCTATATATCTAAATGAGAATTTAGATGTAGCTGGTGCACTTGACGATCGAGAGGATGAAGAATCTACTGAAGATCTTAGCAAAGGAGCTGCTAAGAATCCAATCCTGGAGGAACCTGATGCTGGAGCTCCAACCATTGACATACCTGCTCATGCCGATCCTGTTCATGAAGATCCAGAAGCAAATGAAGAAGGAGTACCAGTTGTCCCAGTTGCCGAACCCCAGGAGAAAGCAGTAGAAGCTAATCAAAATAATACTCATCAAGAAGGAGAACCAGATGCTGAAATTCCAGAACGTATCAGACTGTCATGGCTACGTGCGCATCCATTAGATAGTGTTCTTGGAAGCGTAAATGACCCTATCCTAACCAGACAAGGGAACGACAATGCCATGTTAGCCTGTTACATATCTAATGAAGAACCCAAGAAAGTAGAAGAAGCATTGCTAGATGCAGATTGGGTGAATGCCATGCAAGAGGAGCTTGCAGAGTTCACACGCAACAATGTGTGGGAACTAGTCGACAGACCAGAACATCAAAGTGTGATAGGCACTAAGTGGGTGTTCAAAAACAAGAAAGATGAATCAGGTGCTATAGTAAGGAACAAGGCGCGTCTTGTGGCCAAAGGGTATAGACAATGTGAAGGAATAGATTATGATGAAACCTTCGCCCCAGTGGCAAGACTAGAAGCTATCCGTCTATTCTTGGCATATGCTGCGTACCATGAGTTTGATGTGATGCAGATGGACGTGAAGAGCGCCTTCCTTAATGGCGAGCTCAAGGAGGAAGTTTATGTCGAGCAACCTCCGGGTTTTGAGCAAGGTAATCAAGTCTACAGGCTCAAGAAGGCACTATATGGTCTGAAGCAAGCACCTCGAGCTTGGTATGGAACTTTGTCTAAGTTTCTATTGAACAATGGATTTCAGAAAGGGAGGATAGATCAAACTCTCTTTCGCATTAAAGATGGAGACAGCATTCTACTAGTTCAAATATATGTTGACGACATAATATTTGGATCAAAGAATCAAGATCTATGTGATAGGTTCTCTGATCTCATGACTAGCCATTTTTAGATGAGCATGATGGGAAAGATGTCCTATTTTCTTGGACTACAAGTTCATCAATCCAAAGAAGGAATATTCATCCATCAGAAGAAGTATGCTAGGGACTTAATCGCTAAATACTGTCCGGAGAAGACCAAGAGCTTGCGCATACCTATCAGCACAACTTGCATTGTTGCTCTTGAAAAAGAAGGAGATGATGTGAATCCTACTCTTTACAGAGGGATCATAGGTTCACTACTATATCTTACCGCTAGCAGACCAGATATCTCGTATGCCGTGGGATTATGCGCTAGATATCAAGCCAAGCCCAAGAAGGTTCACTTTGACACTGCCAAGAGAATTGTTCTCTATCTGAAGTGTACAGAAGGATTAGGAATTTGGTATCCCAGAGAAGATAGTCTAGCTCTGAGTGGATATTCAGATTCTGATTTTGGAGGATGTAAGATCGACCGGAAAAGCACAAGCGGCACATGTCAATTTTTGGGACACAAGCTCATTAGCTGGTTCAGCAAAAAGCAGGACTCTGTTGCTATCTCCACCACTGAAGCAGAGTATGTAGCTGCTGCTAGTTGTTGCTCGCAAATACTATGGATAAAGCAACAATTACAAGATTACGGGATTTCTCCTGAATGTGTACCCATCTATTGCGACAACAATAGTGCCATGTGCATCACAAAGAATCCTGTTCATCACTCTCGGACCAAGCATATTGATATTCGTCATCACTTCATACGAGATCATCAGGAGAAGAGAGACATCGATGTCTGCTATATATGCACCGAAGATCAGATAGCAGACATTTTTACAAAGCCTCTTCCAGAAACCAGATTTAAAGAATTATGCTTGAAACTGGGATTAATGGAATTAGATGCAGACGTGGATGAATGAGTCCTAGCTCTCATTCTTTCTATAAGGATATTCCGAAATTTAGTTGATAATTATTATATTCTGGTTCCTATTTCTTCGACCCGTTGAAGATGTCTTGACATTATTACACTACGAAATGCTGAACAATGTCATGAAGATAGTTGAAAAGAAGGAATCTGAAATCAGCACATTCATTCAACAGAAGGACTACAGACTTCAAAAGCTATCAGATATTCATCTACAAATCTAACAACTTTTTATGGACGCAAAAGGAAGGAGAGCTCAGAGCATTCTTCAACCACAGTTAGGGAAATGAGCCCTTAAAGGATAAAAGTCGAATCCCATCAAAGGGATTCCTTCAGAAGCAAGATGAGGGAACGTCTGCTCAAGCAACCAACTTAGCTGCATGGCAGTTGGCAGAGGAAAGAGATCGATGTATCTCTTCACTCCATCAAAGAAGAACTCCGCCCAATCAACGTCCTTCATTTCCGAATTAATGGCCATCATGGCCCTCCAAATCCTTGGGTTGAACACATAATTGTCAGCAGGGACTCCAAAGGTGACATTGCTAACAATGTCAAAAATGACTCTGTACTCCTCCTTCAACTCCAAACATGATGGAGTTGGTGTAAAGTCACAATTGTCGGACTGCCTCCACTTATTCCAGAAGCCAAACTCTGGAGCAGTCAAATGGCGGAAGACATCCATCACGCGGGTAGGACCCCGAGGAAGGCCAAACTTCTGAGAGAAGAAGGCCAGAGTCCAGCAAACCACTTCATTGTCGAAGCAACCCCAAATGGCGTCATCATCGGTTTTACACCTGAAGATAAAGCTCTGAAGAGCTCGCTTCTGATAACGTGTCGGCATCGTAGTCAGAAATTGGGTCAGGCAGCTCTCATGAAGAGCTCCCATAACGAAGTTGGCAACACGACAGTTGTTACCATATTCGAAATACAACCCTGATTCATGAAGAATCTGGTTGCGAGTGATAGGCAGATCACTTGGAGCAATGGTAATACGATGCATTTTGAAACAAGTGAAGGAGGAAATGCTATGCTAAGTGGAGTGGAGTAGATGAAGTTCAAGAAGACAAGTGCGATGTTTTTTATAGCAAGATCATGGCTCTATCCATAGTGGGAACACTCTCCCAAACATGTCTTATCAAATGAATTCAGAAATCAGAAGAGCAGAAGTCGAGGAGTCTCGACAAAGGGGGAAACGCCACCTGTCTTAAGAAGGCTACTTATGGCAAGTCGACCTACCTGAGTATTGTGATGTTCTTTTCAACGAATGCTCAAAGAAGACACCAAAGGATATCCCAAATCCTTTGATTAAGACAGAAATCTACCGTCTTAAATGATAGCTCTTTATGATATTGTGTCGGAAATCGTGGACTACTTCAGACACAGGCGGATTGATACATAGCATCCATACAATCACAAGATAGTCTATTAAGACACTGATGCGAGCACAGCAAAGACGGAGTATCGAATGAGAAGTCATTATATCTCTATGTCTTGGATTTCTTGAAGATATTGTTAAACATTTTTTTTGGAAGATGTTTACATCCACGGAGGAATATTCATCATATCTATCTGCCAATATTGAAAATGCTGAGCAGAAATTGGTTGAAGACCTGGATAACACATGCCAGATAACAATAGAAAGTTGAGCAGTTTTTAATAGATCTTTCCATTCATCAACAAGATGTCATTACAAGGAACAGAGGAGAATTGTGACCAACAACATATTCACTATTCTAGGGGGAAGAAGGCCTAAACGGGAAGAAGTCCGCATTTACAAGATTCGTTGGTCCTTCTGCTATCTGAGGAAAACTCTGCTCCAGCAGCCAACTAAATTGCATTCCATTTAGCAGAGGCACTGCCGGATAATATTCGACACAGTCTCGAACACTATTGTAGATATATTTCGCCCAATCTACCTCGGCTCCATCGTCAATGGACATCATGATCTGCCATGTTTCCTTTGAGAAGAAAGTGTCATCACAGCTCTCACCCATCAACATATTATTAGCAATACGAAAGAGCACCCAATAAGGAGTGCGCAGATCGTATGCTGAAACAGACAGGGAAAATTCAGACGAAGGCATTCGTCTCCATCTCTGCCACGCGGACCATTCAGGAGCAATGTCCGTCACACGGTAGTCGAAGACAGACCCAGGACCTCTGGGAAGGCCGAATCGACGAGAAAAGACGTCCGGTGACCAGTAGATGAGTTTTCCACGGAAGGAACCGTAAATGCCATCTCCCTCCACAGAACAGTCTTCGATGAATTCTCGAAGAACATCGCCTTGGAAACGTCTGGGAGTAGCAGTAACGAATTGGGTCAATCCACTGCGATTCAACTTCGACATGACGATCTCTGCCACTCTCGGATTGTTATCGTACAAAGAGTTCAAACCAGCCTCATGAAGGATCTGGTTTCGGCGCAATTCCAAGGATTGACCAGGAGAATCCATTTTATTGAAGATTTTCTGAAAGAGACAAAAGGAGAATACTCAGAAAAGGAGCTTATGTGATGAAAAAAATACACACAAGAAGGGCATTTATAGGAGAAGAGTCATAACTCTGTTCACAAAAATCGATTCATTTCGATTCAAAGTTAATGATCATCTGATACACAACGAATAGACAGACGCCACGTCAGATCGGTCAAAGTATTTCTCGAAAAAGTAAACGACGCTTGGAGAGAAGCTTACACTAAAGATCGACGTTCCATCTGCTAGAGATGAAGTCTCTGCTAGAGATGAAGACTCTGCCAGAGATAAGATCTCTGCTAGCGAATAAGATCTCTGCTAATGACTAAGGTCTATGCTAGACGATGGCTGCTCTGCTAACTACTCTGCTAAATGATGGATACTCTGCTAGATGACGAAAGCTCTGCTAACTACCTTCTAAAGCGGTATCTGCTATGCTTTCAGCAGAACATATATCCTTGCTACCAATCATCGATCTGCTACATTCTTAGAAGAAGCATATACAGCAGAATTACTACATATTTGATTAACAAGGATATTATCAAGCAGATGTTTAATATCGAGCGCATATATATATGGGATTGTCTAAATCAAAACATAGACATCACTTTATATATAGTTCAACAAAAATATTTACATGAACAGAGGATTAAACCACCTCAGAAAGGCGACAAAGGTACAAAAGGATAAAAATCTATTCCTCGAAGATTTGAAGGACCTAGGGTAAGCTCGGGGAAACTATGCTCTAGCAGCCAACTTAACAGCATCCCATAGGGAAGGTGAAGTTGAGGGAACTGCTGAACACTCTGTTGCACCCTTTGAAAGACGAAAGCCGCCCAGTCAACCTCTGCTCGATCATCAATCGCCGTCATAACCTTCCAGACTTCACGAGAGAAGATCATATCATCCGGATTCACTCCCACCACCATTCCACAGATTATCTCGAAGAGAACCTGATAGCGAGCTTGCAGTCCGTATGCTGAAGGGGTAGGCGAGAATTCAAGCTCAACAGAACGTCTCCATTTCATCCATGAAGACCACTCTGGAGCAATTTCATTGTTGCAATACTCCATCACAGAAATTGGACCCCTCGGTAAGCAGAACTCCGACGCAAAAGTGTCCACGGTCCACCTCACCAACTGATTCCTAAAGATACCAACAATGGAGTCTCCAATGGGTTCACTCTTTCGAACGAAGTTTTGGAGATGTTCCATGTGGAACGAATGAGGCGTCAGAGAAATGAACTTAGCAAAACCACAAGCATGAAGACTGGACATGATCCATTTTGCTATGTGGTACTCTGTTTCGTATTCCTCATACAGACCAGAATCACAGAGGATTCTGTGGTGCAGAACGAAGAGAGGTTGAGTCTGTTCCATATCTTCGTATTAGTGAATTTGGGGAGAAGAAGAAGACAATGGTATCCAATGAATCGCTTGCCTATGCGATTTATAAAGACAACTATAGTAACTGCTCATTTCTGAAGTTGAAGAGTCGCTGAGTGGAGTGAGGTAATTCATTAATGAAAAGGTCAAATCGGAAGAGAGCATGATCATGCATGAAAAGCAATGCCAGAGGTTCTTATGATGATATCATGAAATACATGGTAGCATCTGCTTGATTCTATTAATCTTGGCTGCTGAAAATCTCAAATCAGACGTGGGACGTTTGCTTTTCAATATGGAGAAACATTTAATGCATCCAGACGACGGCGACAAATTTGATTGTGCCACATCATCCACACTCAAGCTCCGAAGGATGTGGTTATACACACGATCTGACTCTCAACCCCAACCGTTGATTGAATTTAAAGTGATTTCAATCCTCGTCGTCAATTTCTCCTCGTACTCCGAAATCTTCTACACCTTAATTAGATTTCAAATCCCCACCAATCTTCAGAAACCCTTCACCTCCGTCCTTGTAAAACCCTCTCAAACTTCCCAGAAAAACTACTCAACCATGACTTCAAATCCAAATTCTTCAACCTCCTCACATCAATCTCCAAATCCCGAATCTTCATCTTCCGAAAACCTAGACACAACTCAATTTCAACAGCCCACATTCATCTATCCAGCCACCACTTGCTCGCCCCTGCATGTTCGACATGCACCCGAGTTCACCGGTATTGAGAAGAAAGAGGACATTGATGAATCCATTCCATACGGGACATTAGTAACCATGGCCAGACAGAAGAAGCTGTCCAGTCATTCGGCGGAACGGAGACGAGTGGCCCAGATCATGAAAGACAGGGTTCTGTACATGCCACTCGCCAACAAAAACTTTCCCAAATGGATTTTAAATCTTCTTGATTCCGAACTGCTAGTAAGGTATCTCACTGCTGAACCTGATCAATTTCATCCGCATATGGTTGCTGAATTTTATGCTAGAGCTGTTATGAGTGATGATCAGAAGTGTTTCAAGACAGGTGTTTATGGGAATATTGTAGAAGTTAATGCTGAGTTGCTATCTCGTACTTTTGGACTTCGAAATTTTGGGACCAAAATCTCTCAGTATAAGGTGAATGACATAGCCGAAATGGAGAGACGATGGAACCTTTGGAAGAAGTCAGGAGAAAAAGGGCAACCTTGTACGTTTAAGGTTAACACCTTAATCAACACCTTGACAGAGGAATACAAACTCCTTGCAGAGATCGTAATCAAGATGCTCAAATGTGACGCTGGGTCTTACTCGGAGCTCTCTGCTAAGAAGTATGCCGTAATGATGGCATTAAACGACAATGTTAAGGGTAATTGGGCTGAGTTTATATTTGAATGCTGGGCAGAGCATGCCAAGAAGAATGCTCATATGGAGATCGATGGAACATTCTCCTCGAACGTAAACTTTGGGCTGAAGATTAGTAAATTCTTGGAGATTCTGTTTACTAACACGGGCGTGGATCGTGGAGTTGCACTCCTTTCCACAGACTACATTCCTGTAACAAGACACAAGCCTAAGCCGGTCAACGCTAGAAATCCGAGGAAGTTAACCGGGAAATCCAATGTGGACAAGGCTAAACCAACATCCCCAGAGGAACCAGATGAAGCAAGTTTAGCAGAACCCACACTTCAACACTCCATTCCCATAACAGAAGCAGAATTAGCAGTGTTGAAGAGGAATGCAGAAACAGATCATTGTTTCAAAAATCTTGAGGAAATTGAGAAGTTAGGAAACTTACCAGTTGATCAGATCAACGACATCATGACTTCAAAGGAAGCAGAACAGATTCCAACTACTCTTGGAGCACGGGCTTTACCTATTCAATCCAACAAGAGAAAAGCAACAACTCCTCCTGTGACTAAGACAAAGAAGAAGACCAGGAGAAAGTTGGAACTACTTACGGATAAGGAAGCATTAGAGAAAGCAGAAGCAGAAAACAAGAGTGCTACAGCTGCTGAAGGAACTGATACAGCAGAAAAGGATTCTTCAGAGAATGTTACTAAGGACACAGCTGATCCAGATTACATCCCTAAGTCTCTCAGGATTGCAGAAGAGCGCAGTCAGGAAACAAGAAAAGCAAAGAGGAAGCGCATAGCTACTCTAAAGGAAATCGAGAAGAAAGATTACCAAAAATTCATCAGTAACTTAACATAAAAAGGCAGAGACAGAAACTTCGAACGAGTCAAATCCGCTGCTGAAGAATTTATGGCACAGAAGCGCACTACTAAGCAGATCCAATTGGACGCACAGTCTATCCAGCAAAAGGAAAGCACCATAAGAGATGGTATGCCCTCACAAGAAGCCCTGAAAAATGAAGAAGCTAACAACGCAGACAGCGCCCCTGAAGAAGTGCACGAGCAACAATCACCAGGAGTGGCGAATGTTGCTGAAGGAAATTCAACTCCAGCAGAAGACGAGGAAACAACAAACATTCCAGCAGATCTCACCTTGATGAATGATGGTGAAGCTCCTGCTGATGAATTGCAACACCTAGTAGACAAAGCCAAAAACCGAGGAAAAGGGAAGGCTGTTTCAGAAGAGGAACTCATTCTCAATCCCTCCTCTGACTTACAGATAAACCCAGCAGAAGAAGGACTATCAGATAAAGCAGTCTCGAAATTACTGAAGTCCGGAGCCTTCACTGATGCAGAATCGAGTAGAGGAAGAGATACTGAAGAACAGGTCAATTCACCTCTTCATGATTCACCTTCACCTGAAGAAGAAAATGATTCTCTGCTCTCTGATCTTGAATCTTGCATTTCTGATTCTGATGGAGAATCTGAGGCAATTTTTAATGCCAAATGCCTAAGGAAGGTACCATCTGAATCCGATACTCCTCTCCGAGTACCTCTCAATGGCCTGCCTGGACCACGTTATCTCCTACGTAGAATCGGTCAATGGTGTGCACCGGTCTACCCTGAAGAACAACCCAACTCAGATCTCACCCCTATGGCTGAAGAGATCGAATTGTTTGTGGAATCCGAAACAGAAAGAGCTATTGCTGATCTATTCCACACAGAATTGGATGAATCGACACCGAAAGGACGCTTGTTAGCAGAAGAATTCCGACATTGGAAGAAGTGTGATTATGTTATGCATCAACTCTGTTTTGAAGAGAAAGCATTGGTTTTTGCTACTAAGGGCTTAAACTTCTGGAGGCGTGAGGAACGGTGGTGCTTTGATTGGATTGATCAAGTTCCAGGGATGAAACAGTTCTCAGATAAACAGGTGATGTGTAGACTTCAAGCCATCCGAGAACACCGTTTTCTCTCACAAACGGCGGGACTACCTAAATCCACCTTCGCACCCGATGGATACTCTGATGCCAGAGTTGAACTGTCTAAGCGTCAAGCCAAAGCTGTCGTTGCTTACAAGAAACGCCAGATAGAGTATAAAGCTCAAAAGGCAGAGAAACTCAAAGCTCGAATAGCGGCACAAGCCACTGAACGTGCTGCTTTGGAATTCGATTCTCGCGATATGCTGTTGGCTAAGTTCCTGGACATTGATATTTAGGACATAATTGAGGAAGCTCAGAAAGCTGAAGCTCAGATTGTCCAGGAGACCGCACAAGTTCTGGATGCAGCCAATCGGATATTGCATGAGGAACTATGCTATCTGGAGTATGTTGCTGAGAGTGCTAGTCGTGCACAACAATCATCTATTCCAACGAGTCAAGAACTCGTTATGACTACTTCCTTCAATGCTACCCCCATAACCTCACTGCAGATACCCTTTCCATTGACTGCGGGGAGATGTATCTCATGTACAATCAGAGGTCGCTGTAAACAAGTTGGCTATTTCTGAGAACAGGACAAGTCTTGAGGTTGTTCGAAAGGACATAACAGACACCAGGACTCACCTAAAAGACACGGTTGTGGCCTATGGGACAAACTTTTTGGCTGCAATCAAAGAGGGGGAAGAAAGAAGAAAGGCTGACCAGAAAAGAAGAAAGAAAAATGATGAGGAGTTAGCTGCAAGGCAAGAAGAAATAAGGAGAAAAGAAGAAGAGGCAAAGGAGGAGTCAAGACGAAAAGAACTTGAAGCTAAATTAGAATTGCAAAGAAAGGAACATGAAGCTAAATTAGAATTGCAAAGAAAGGAACATGAACTTCAACTACAAAAGATTGCTATGGAGCAAGAGAAGCTGGCTAAAGAACTGGAGCGTGAGGCTGCTGAAAGAGAAACTGGAGCAGCTCTTCTGGAGAACTTCATGAAATTTACCATGGAGAAGTTTGCTGACATTCAGAAGAACAATTCAGAGGACAGTGAAAAGGACAAATCAGCACCCGGCTCATGAACGACAAGGTCAATTCCTTTTACTTTCTGAATCCAATTTGTACTTAAACTTGCAATATCATATATGAAATTGGATCAGATTTTGACAAAATCTCTTTGTCCACTTCTGAATTTAACTGGTGTGCTCTAGTTGACCTACACTTCTAGTGTACTCAACAAATTTGCATGTGGTCATGAAGATTATATTTTGATTGATGAATACGAATGCTTGCTGATTTAATGAGTGCTAGAATTTCTAGCATATTGCTTTGTTGCAAACATTTACTCATATTTAATCGAGAAATATTCCCCAGCACCTGTTCAGGGGTAATTTGACTTCAATCATTTCTGTTGCTTGAACCTAGTTGGAAAAACTCTGTGTCAGATTAATAGAATAGCATAGAATTGTAAAACACAGACATTCTTCCACTTATGGTCAGCAAATGAAAGTAAGCTTTGATCGCACCAAAAAGGGGGAAATTGTTGGGAATTATCCCTAAAATCTCCCTTAGGACTTATTTGTAAAAGGTTTTGTTGGATCAAAACTTATTTAGTTGGTCGATCATTTGCTGAAATCTAGAGAGTCTAACACAACTTGTAAAGTCCTGTATATGCTGTACATCGAGTTGTAATAGACTAGTGTGCTGAGAAGAATCTCTAGCAGACACAAAGCAGATGATATCAGCATTCAACTCACAAACCGCTAGAGAAGCAAGCGAACAAAGGATCACATGCAAATGGCTGAAAGAACGCTAGACAGAATGCTAAGATGATTAGCATTCGAATATTTCATATGTTAGCATTCGGATCTTTCAGCAATGGATAAAGAAT
>JAPKLW010007506.1:4355-14927 GCA_026898455.1 Plectranthus barbatus | reverse complement strand
ATCATATCAAATCTAGGGCTAAAGATATGAAAAATCTCGAATTCAGCGAATTTCCCACGCTAGGAGGTCTCCGTCGATCGACGCAGCATCCCCGTCGATCGACATGGAAAACTGAGGTCAGGCCCGTCTGCGCGGTCTCACGGTTTTGGCCATAACTTCCTCATCCGAACTCCGATTGACCCGATTCCAGTTGAGTTGGAAAGCTAATTCAAAGCTCTATCCATTACCATGCGCTAATAGCCCGAATGCCTCTTGTGGAAAAACTCTTCACTGCTACTCTTACACGTCACTGCTTTCGGAACGATTTTCTTGTGAGTTTAGGCCTAAAAACCTGCATAAACATCAAAACACACCTAAAACCACCTAATATTGATATAATGCATAATATATATATATATATATATAAACTCAATAAATCTACATAAAATAGTATAAAAATAATATAGATAAGTGAGTGAAATAACGAGCTTATCAGTAAGTCTTCTAGCAAACGCTTTCTTTCGATGTCTGCTAGGAATAGCGCATGTCTTCTAGCAAACGCTTTCCTTCGATGTCTGCTAGTCTATTACAACTCAATAGATGACCTATACAGGACATTACATGATATGCTAGACTTATCTAGAATTCAGCAAATGATCGACCAAATGCTAAGGTTTGATTCAACAAAACCTTTTACAAATGAATCCTAAGGGAGATTTTAGTAATAATTTCCCAACAATTTCCCCCTTTTTGGTGCGATCAAAGCTTACTATCATTTGCTGAAGCTAAGAGGAAGAATGTCTGTGTTTACAAAGTACTAAACTATTCTAGCAAACTAACATAGAGTTTATCCACCTTAGTTCAAGCAAAGTAAAGAAAATGAAATTCCCCCTCAACAAGTGCTGGGAAATATTTCTCGATTAAACACATAAGTAAATGCTGTAGAGGTAATATGCTAGGTATCCTAGCACCCAAATCAAATTAGCAGACATATTACTTTTTCAACTTCAATCCAAATGTTTTCAGATGTGTTGAATACACAAATAGTGTATATCAACTAAGAAACACGGTGAAAATCAGATATTGACAATGAGAGGTTGTCTCCGTCTGATCAATTTTCATTCATATGATATGTCAATTACAAGTACAATGAAAAATGATTAGACGAAGACAAAATAAGAGTTATCCAAAAAAAATACTACCAGAGGAACGGAGGATCTTAGGAGTCTGGAGCAGGTTTCTTCATCTTGTCAAATTCATCAAATTTGTTTGATGCCAGCTCCACGAATTTGTCTAAAAGCTCCTTAGCAGATGCACGTTCAGCAGCCTCTATTTCCAGATCCTTGGCCAACCGCTCATTCTCTTCTTCGAGCATCTTGATTTTTGCTTCTGTTTCCTTCTGTTTGAGCTCAACTTCTTTTCGTTTAAATTCTTCACGAATTCTCCTTTGTTCTTCTTTTGCAGCTTCAAGAATTCTTCTCCGTTCTTCTTTTGCAGCGGCTCTGGCTTTCTTTGCTTTCTTCCTCTCAACGGCTTCAGCAGCCCTTCTTTCTTCCCCCTATTTGATTGCATCCAAAAGTCTGGAAGAAAAAGAGTTCACCTTGGAATCCACTCGCTATTTGTGCTCTGCTACATCTGTCTTTATTTCTTGTACAGAGTCCTTGACAGAGGAAATGTTGAACTCAACTGTGTCCACCCTGGCCGTCATGGTATCAACATTGGATTTGACGTCCGCAATTTCCCTTCGTATATCCGTGGCTTCAATCACTATTCTCTCAGATATAGTAGATACCGCGCTTTGAACGACCATTTGAACAACGAAGTCTAGATATGTTGGAAGATGTAGCGTGCTAATCGGAGTAGCAAGGAAGGATGAGGTAATAGGAATGATGACTGCTTGACTCCTAGCAGTGGAAGTGGAAATTTCCTCCATGACTACTTCTGTCCTTTCTGTGTTAGCAATTGCTCTTTGATCAGAGGTGACTAGCAAATGTATGTCCTCCTCGATGCCCTTCTGAAATTCTGCTTCAGCAGCAGCGTTGACTAGCAGATGTATAGCCTCCTCGATCCCCTTCTGAAACTCTGCTTCAACAGCAGCGTTCTTAGCTTCCTCGAGTTTCTTCGCTTCTGCTATAGAGAATGCTAACATGTAGGCTTGCAATTCTTCCTCTCTGTCCTGATTGGCAACAATCTCTAATGTTTGATATTTGTACGCTATTGCCTCAGCCAGCAGGACTTGATGCCATAATTCTTCGAGCATAGAGAGTTCGGCTAGGTATATCTTGTATTCAGCAGCACCTTTGGCTTGACGTTTAGAGAGTTGTATGTGTCCAATAGTTACATCGTCGGGAGCAAAAGTTAATTTTGGCAAAGAACGAGGAGAGGACGTTCTCCTTTGAGCTTCAATTAGTTGAAGTCTCTCGCTGACAGCCTTATCAGAATATTGCTTAGTGCAAGGAGATTGATCCATCCATTCATTTGCCCACAACTCTTCATGCTTCCAAAAGTTCAATCCTTTCCAAGCTATCATTATCTCTCTTTCCTCCATACCGAGTTCATGAGAGATGTAGTCATACTTCTTCCATCGTCGGAACTCTTGTCCCAATATCTTTCCTTCAGGAGTATCTTCTTGCAATACTCCAGCAAAAACTCCTTTTATTTCCTCCTCTACCATCAAGGATACAAATTCATTAATTTCTTGACCCATCGAATCAAAATCAAGATTTGCTTTGCTTCTTATGAGTGCGACTCAAAGTGGATCCATGCCTTTTGATGAGATCAACGTCAGAGATTTAGCATCATATATGCCTGTGGACTCTTTGTCTTCTGTGTGAGATATTTCACCAGGAATCATACCTTCACATCTAGCAGTTGATTCCTCGATAGTAATCTGTAGAGATCCTGTGTCATCCTCAGCAAGCTGCGATTGGTAAATCTCATATTCAGCTGATGAGCCACCTTCCATGTATTCAACTTGCTCAGTAGAACTTTCTCTAGCATGACTTCCCTCTTCCTCACATCCAGAAGGACCTGCATCTGGGTTCCCTGGAAGTCGTCTAAATGTTGCATGATGTTCTTCATCAGAACTGCTGTTTAAGTCCACAATCGACCTTACTTCATTGAATCTGCTTTCATGAATAGCCTTATCAAGTTCTTCATCTGACATGGAATCTTGTGAGGATATGATTGCTCCTTCGCTGCTGACTGGGGGAATGGGAACAGAGATTCTTTCGTCTACAATGCCTTTCCCTTTCTTGGCAGCTTGTTCTTCCATCAGTGCCTGTTGGGCGGCTTACTTCTGAGCCTTAAATTCTTCAGCGGCTGACTTGATTCGTTTGTAATTCCTGTCTCTTCCTTCGAACGTCATTTCAGTAATGAATTTCATGTATTCTTTCTTCTCACGCTCTTTAAGTTCAGCCAGGCGCTGTCTCTTAGCTTTTCTTCCTCCCTGAGGACGCTCTTCTGTAGTTCTGGAAGATCTGGGAATGTATTACGGATCACTTTCAGCAGGGTCCTCTGTTGTGTCTTTAGCAGACACCTTCTCTGACACAATGTTAGCAGCTTCTTTAGCAGCGTCTTCAGCATACGTCTTTTCTTCTTCAGCCTTTGCTAATTCTTCCTTATCAGAGAGAAGCTCCAACTTTCTCCTGGTCTTCTTCTTTGCTTTTGGTGCAGGAGAGGTGACTTTGGTTCTCTTCTTTGTTTGAATTGGTATAGCCATAACCCCAATCGTAGGTGGAAGCTGTTCGGCTTCCTTTGCAGACATTATCTCATTGATTTGATCAACTGGTAAATTTCCCAATTTCTCAATCTCCTCGAGATTTTTGAAGCAGTGGTCTGTCTCAGCGTTTGTTTTGAAAAGAGCAAATCTCTTCAGCAGACATGAGAATGGCAGACTGCAAGATTTAAGGAGAAAATGTAGAAGCATCAGGTTCTTCAGGAGATGTGGGTTTGTCTTTGTCCACATTTGACTTCCCTGTCAGCTTTCGAGGGTGTCGACTACTCACAGGCTTGGGCTCCTTCCGTGTTGTAGGGATGTAGTCTGTAGGAAGTAGACTTTCACCACGATCAACTCTCGTGTTGGTGAATAAAATCTCTAAGTATTTACTAATCTTCAGCCCAAAATTCACGTTCGACGAGAACGTTCCGTCTACTACCATGTGGTCATTCTTCCGAGCATGTTCAGCCCATCGCTCAAAAAAGAATTCCGCCCAATTACCCTTAATGTTATCGACCAGCGCCATCATAACAGAGTACTTCTTGGCAGATAGTTCGGAGTATGAACCAGCATCACATTGAAGCATTTTAATTACTATCTCCGCTAGAATCTTGTACTCATCAGACAGAGTATTGATTGGTGTAGCAACCTTGAAGGCAATCGCCTGTCCTTTCTTAGCTTTCAATTCCCCTGGTTTCTTCCAAAGATTCCACCGTCTCTCCATTTCAGCAAGGTCATTCATCTTGTATTGAGATATCTTGAGTCCGTAATTTCGAAGACCAAACATTCTAGATAGTAAGTCAGCACTGACTTTCACAATATTTCCATATATGCTAGTTTTGAAGGATTTTTGTTCATCACTCATAACAGCCCTAGCATAAAATTCTGAAACCATATGAGGGTGAAATCAAACAGGTTCAGCGGATAGATATTTTACCAACAGTTCGGAGTCAAGTAGATCCAAGATCCATTTTGGAATATGTTTGGTGGCGAGAGGCATATATAGGATTCTATCCTTCATGATTTGCGTCAGACGCCTTTGCTCCCTTGTATGGCCTGATAATTTCTTCTTCCGAGCCAAAAAGACAAGTTTGCTATAGGAGATGGATTCATCGATATCCTATTTCTTCTCTATGCTAATGAAATCGGGTGCATGTCGGGCATGCAGTGGAGTACCGGCAATCTCTGGGTAAATGAAGGTGGGTGGTTGCAGTGGGGATGATGAAATGAAATCTTCTGGGTTAATGGCTTGAGGTGATTCAGGGTGATTTGGTTCTGTGTTTAGAGTATTTGGAGAGTTAGGATTAGACACCATTGTTTAAGATTCAGAGATTTAGGAATTTTTGGAGAGAGTTTTGAGAAGAAGAGAGGCGAAGGGTTTCAAAGAAAATGATAAAGATTTGAAATCAATCTAGTGTATAGTAGATTTCGGAACACGAGATGAAATCAACGGTGAAGATTGCATCTTTTCAATTGCAATCAACGGTTGGGGAAAGTAGTCAAATCGTGCGGGTACGCACGTTCTCCAGAACTCGAGTGCTGGTGACGTGTTAAGACCTTATTCGTCGCCGCCGTCTGCGCACATTAAATGCACCTCTTTACACAATGCAATCTCCCGTGTCTGGATGAGGTCTTCAGCAGAGCAACCGTTCGAATTCTGAGATGAACAGTAAATATAATTATCTTTATAAATAGCATGATCTTGAGATATATTTGATACGCCTTCGTGCAAACTTTGCCTTCTCTTCTCATTTTCTCAAATAAGACACTTTTTCTCCAGAAACAAATATGGAACCATCCCATGCGCTCTTTGTTCCCAGACATAGAATCCTGTGTGATTCTGGTTTATACGAAGAATATGAAGCAGAATACCAAGTAGCTGAAATGACGATGACACGTCTTCATGCCAGCGGTTTAGGCAGATTCGTATCTCTTACTCCTCATATATTCCAGAGAGAGCATCTTCAGCGCTTCATCCGATCTAGTGAGTCTATAGGAAACTCCATTGTTGGTGTCGTCAGAAACCAGTTAGTGAGGTGGACTGCTGACACCTTCGCTTCAGAGTTTGGCCTGCCGAGGGGTCCTATTTCTGTTTTGAATTATCGCAGCGATGAGATAGCCCCTGAATGGACATCGTGGATGAAGTGGAGAGCTTCTCCTGAGTTTGATTTCTCTCCAACTCCCTCAGCATATCGCTTGCAGACTCGGTATAGGGTCCTCTTTGAGATTGTCTGTGGCATGATCGTTGGAGAAAATCCTAATGACATGATCTTCTCTCGCGAGATATGGAAATCCATGATGGCGATCGATGATCGTGCGGAGGTCGACTGGGCGACCTTCGTCTTTCAAAGAGTGCAGCAGAGTGTCCAGAGCTTCCCACATCTTCATCTTCCCTACATAATGCCATTAAGTTGGCTGCTAGAGCAGAGATTCCAGAATCTCAGTCTCGTTCCCTCAAACCTTCGAGAAATAGATTTTTATCCTTTTAGGCCGTTGCCACCTTATATGTAATCCTTTCTCGTCGTGTAAATAATTTTTGTAGATGATCAAATATATTGAAATGGCAAAATTTTCACTTCTCATCCTCTTTGACAAAATATGTAACATCATCCACGTTCCTGAGCATTAATGGTATATAGCAAGGATGCAACTTCGTTAGTTTGCTGAGTAAACCTCCGTTTACAATGTTGCAAACTTCCTAGCAAATAGGTTGACTTAGCAAATCCAAACCATTTGCTAACTGCTCAGTAAACACCCAAACACTCAAAAGTCTAGCAAACTTTCCAAATTCTAGACGCGAGATCTAACAGTTGGGAGACTCCTGTCAGATGAATTGACGGTATTGAATGCGTTCATCCTTTCACGCGTACGTCCTTCCAAGACACACTTGAGTGCCCTGACGTGGCATTTGACAAAACGTCGCAGCCGTTTATGTGTATTGAACACATAGCAGATGACCAATTGCGACTTCAATCAATTTCTATTATCCCCTTTATAAATACCCTTCTTGTGAGGAACCTATCAACATAAGTGCCATTTACTGAATTCTTTGTCATTGCTTCTTTCCAAAATTATCTTTAAAAAAAAATGGATTCGCCAGGTCAATCTCTGGAAGTGCGTCGTAACTAGATTCTCCATGAGTCTGGCTTGTATTCTCTGTATGATAATGACTGCATCGTGGCGGAGACTGTTATGTCTAAACTCAACCGAAGTGGATTGACTCAATTTGTCACGGCCACCCCACGATTATTCCATGGTTACATTCTCCGAGAATTTATTGAGAGCTGCTCTGAGGAGGAAGGGATAATATATGGTTCCTTCCGTGGCAAGCTAGTCTGTTGGTCACCAGGCTTTTTTTCTCGACAATTCAGCCTTCCCAGAGGTCCTGGGTCAGTGTTGAACTATCGTTTGACGGAAGTAGCCCCAGAATGGTCATCGTGGCAGAAATGGAGAAGATCGCCTTTGTCAGAATTTTCCCTTTCTGTTTCAGCATACGATCTACAGACTCCTTACTGGGTGATCTTCCGCATTGTCCACAATATGTTGTTGGGAGAAGATCTTCATGATCATTCTTTCTCAAAAGAGACATGGCAGACTATGATGGCCATTGATGATGAGGTCGAAGTCGATTGGGTGAAATACATCTTCGACAGTGTTCGGGACCGTGTCCAATTTTACCCTTCTGTGCCTTTGCTGAATGGAATGCAACTCAGTTGGCTGCTGGAGCAAAGCTTTCCTTGGATAGCAGAATGACGATCGAACCTCCTGGACATGGACTTCTTCCCGTTCAAACCTCGTTCTCCTTAGAATAGAGAATATGTTGTTGTTGATTCTATTCTCTCTACCCCTTCAAGTATTATTTCATTTCCTTGTGTATGATGTGGCAAAGAAATGATAGTTTTTTTAATTGTATCGACGTATCGAATCAATGATGATAATTTCCTCGAGCTAAACGTCGATCTGACTACCAATCATCACTATTGATTTGATTAGATTTCCCACGTCATCACGCTGTTCTCTCTTCTTGTCACTATCCAGATTTCAGACGGTGAATCATCACGTCTTTTAAAGTTTCTTTACAAAATCATAATTGCGAGAAGATTTTCTCGTCTATAAAAGAGACTCCTTGGGATACATATGAATATCACCACAATTTCATCTTTCTTCAAGAAAATCCTTTGAAATCATGAGATCTTCTAGCAATATCCTTGATATCTCACGAAACCAAATACTTGACGAAGCTGCCCTTCGTCTCTATTATCAGGATCGACCTTCCGTAGCAGACAAGGTCATGGCTAAGATCAATGGGTCAGGGTTGAAACAATTTGTGACAAACACTCCCACGCACTTCCATGAAGATCTCCTCCGTGAGTTTCTCAAAGATTGCAAGACTGAAAAAGATGCAATCTATGGAGCCTTCCGAGGAAGACTAATACGATGGTCACGAGATTCCTTTGCTTGTGACTTTGGGCTTCCCCGGGGTCCTATATCAGTGATGGCTTATCGATCCATGGAGCCAGCGTCAGAGTGGACGGCATGGAGAAAATGGCATCTCTCTCCATGGTTTAGTTTCACACCAACTCCAGCGGCAACTGGTCTTAGATGCTCATATCGTGAGCTATTTCATGTTGCCAATAACATGATCTTGGGTGGAGATCCCAATGACTTCTGTCTTACAAAAGAAATCTGGCAGGTCATGCTAGCCATGAACGCGGAACTTGTTGAGGCAGATTGGGCAGGCCTCGTGTTCAAAGACGTTCGTGATTGTGTTCGCCTATATCCAGCCGCTCCCTTGCTTTACGGCATGCAGCTAAGCTGGTTAATGGAGCAAACCTTTCCAGAGCTAGCAGAAGGACCTTCCCGCCTTCTTGAATCTGACTTTTATCCATCAATCAAGTAGATTGTAATATTTTTTAGTTGTTTTGGAATGTAGCATGCATCAATGCTAAATGTTAATGAATCAGCATTTTTCTTTCATAATGATGTGCTATCCGTATAACAACTGCTACTGTTTATGTGAACATGTTTGCTCAGCAACTTCTCCTTGAAATCACCAACAATAATATGCATATCGTCTTTTAGGAAAAATAAGAAATCCAGAAAGAATGAAAGTAACATTTCATTCATCCAAAGTTCCATCCAGCTCCATAAGACCTAATTTGATACATAGTTCCTTGAATCTGGATTCGGCTAGTGGCTTCGTAAACATGTCTGCTATCTGATCTTCAGTGCATATGTACCGAACATCGATATCCTTCTTCTCCTGATGATCTCGAATGAAGTGGTGTCGAATATCAATATGCTTTGTCCTGGAATGATGGACATGATTCTTTGTAATGCACATGGCACTATTGTTGTCGCAGTAAATAGGCACACATTCGGGAGAAATCCCGTAATCTTGCAATTGTTGCCTTATCCATAAAATTTGCGAACAACAGCTAGCAGCCGCCACATACTCTGCTTCAGTGGTGGAGGTAGCAACAGAGTGCTGCTTTTGCTGAACCAGCTAATGAGTTTGTGTCCAAGAAATTAACACGTACCACTGGTGCTCTTCCTATCAATCTTGCATCCTCCAAAATCAGAATCCAAATATCCACTTAGAGCAAGACTATCTTCTCTTGGATACCAAATTCCAAGACCTTCTGTGCACTTCAGGTAGCGTACAATCCTCTTAGCAGTGTCTAGATGTGTTTTCTTAGGATTTGCCTGATATCTAGCACATAATCCGATGGCGTAGGATATGTCAGGTCTGCTAGCGGTGAGATACATAAGTGAACCTATAATTCCTCTGTAAAGAGTAGGATTCACATCATCTCCTTCTTTCTCAAGTGCGGCTATGCACGTCGTACTTATCGGAATTCTTAGACTCTTAGTCTTTTCTGGACAATATTTCACAATTAGATCGCAAGTGTACTTCTTCTGATGGATGAAAATTCCTTCTCTGGATTGTTGAACTTGTAATCCGAGAAAGTATGACATCTTTCCCATCATACTCATCTGGAAGTTGCTGGTCATGAGCTCTGAAAACTTGTCACATAATCCTTGATTTCTAGATCCAAAGATAATATCATCAACATATATTTGCACCAGCAGAATATCTCCTTCATCTTCGATGCGAAAGAGAGTCTGATCAATCCTCCCTTTCTGAAAGCCGTTCTTCAGCAAAAATTTGGATAGAGTTCCATACCAAGCCATTGGTGCTTGTTTCAATACATAGAGAGCCTTCTTGAGTCTGTATACTTGATTACCATGCTCGAACCCTGGAGGTTTCTCAACATAGACTTCTTCTTTCAGTTCGTCATTTAGAAAGGCACTCTTTACATCCATTTGCATTACATCGAACTCATGATGAGCAGCGTATGCAAGAAATAAGCGAATGGCCTCCAGCCTTGCTACAGGAGCAAATGTTTCGTCATAATCTATTCCTTCGCATTGCCTGTATCCTTTAGCTACGAGTCTCGCCTTATTTCTGACAACTGAACCAGATTCATCTTTCTTATTTTTGAACACCCATTTTGTGCCTATAACGCTTTGATGTTCAGGTCTGTCTACTAGCTCCCACACATTGTTCCGTGTGAATTCTGCGAGTTCTTCATGCATTGCATTCACCCAATCTGGATCTAGTAGAGCCTCTTCAACCTTTTTGGGTTCTTCGCTGGAGATATAACAAGCTAGCATAGCGTTGCCTTGTCTCGTCATTATGGGATCATTGACATCTCCTATGACATCTTCAAGAGGATGGGCGCGCAACCATGTTGGTCTGATTGGTCTGACCACATTTCCTTCCCCTGCGAGACCATCGTCTTGTACATTATTATCCATAGCACCCTTGTTGGTCCCGGATATCAGGGTATACTTTGGCAGCGGAAAATACG
>JAPKLW010007504.1:0-14932 GCA_026898455.1 Plectranthus barbatus | reverse complement strand
GCGGGCGCGGCCGGCAGCATGCGCGGCGCGCGCTGGCGTGAACGGCGGCGGGCGGTAGGGCCGCGGCTGCGGGCGGCGATACGCGGCAGGGCGGCAGACGGCGGCGCCGGGGCGCTGGGCACGCGAGGGCGCGCTCACTGTGCAGCAGCGGCGGCAGGGCTGGTGGCGGCGGTGGTGCTTTCGTCGGCGGCTGCTGTCCCGTCGTGGTGGTTCGTGTTTTGGTGGCTGGTGCAATCCTGTGTAAATCCTAGGGTTTGCATTAGGGCTTAGGGCCAATCATCAAATTACAAAACCCTAAAGCCCAAAAGATTTGGTGGATGAAGATTTGGAGGCCCTGGAAGATTTGAAAAGATTTGGACTTATCCAAATAAATTCAAAATTCAAATTGTAATAGATAGGATTTTATTTTCCTGTTTTGTGGGGCCACGAGGAATTTTTGTTTGCCTTAATTGTCCTCGTATGCTATGTGATTTATTATTTGCGCAAATTAAGCATGTGTAGATAATAGGAAAAGCATGTTTTACTGCTTTTATTATTTACAGCTTTCCAAGCATGCTTATGTGATTAATTTCTTGTTGGATTATGTTTTGTGAATTTTTGGGCTTGTTTAATTACATGCAAAAATTTGGAAAATATAATGACAAAGAAATTATCTGTGCGCATATAAGAAACCTTTTAAAAGAAAAATACTAAGCGGATTTTTAATTAAAATCAATAGACCTCCACAAAGCGGTCCTAGGCTGTAAGTGTATCTCTCGTTCTAGTAAACGTCTACGAGTGTAGCTTGCTAGTTCCTGGAGGTACATGGGTTGCAGTTGTTGGGATTTCTAGACAAACAATTTAAATCATGTGAATAGTGGGAGGGTTTTGCTTAAACGTCTACGAGTGTAGCTTGCGTGGATCTCTTTCATAAGTATTCTAGGATTGATTTAAATTATAGTTAACAAAAGCTTTAAGGGCTGTGCGGTATGGTTACGTGCCATGCTAAACTGTCTCTTTTGGCCAGAGTTAAATTTGTGGTTAATCGCTTAGAAGCATCTTAGGATATAATGCAGTTGTTGCATCCCTGTTCTTGAGAGATGGCTTGGTCTAAGGTTTTCACTAATTATTAATTTCTAGGGTCGAAAGGTTCTTGACATGGTAGTGAAATTAAAGAATTGGGGCTTAAAACCCGCAGTTATGGTTGAGGGTGACATCGTAAACGTCTATGAGTGTAGCTTGAGGTGGGGACTCTTGGGCTATTAGTGGAAAACATGTGTATTTGATTTATTAAAAGGTTTTCAATGCATTCGTCTTCGAAGTTCTGCATGTATGTTCTTATTTAAGATTCTTTATTGTTTCAGATATGTCTATGTCTACTGTCGATCATATACTTGCTCTCAATTCTCTAACTGGTCCGAACTTCCCTGAATGGAGTTTTTGCATCAAACACGTCTTTTATCTGAAAAATCAAGCATATGTTCTTTTCATGGATCCACTAGTGTCTGGCTATGATGAAGTTTGTGATCTTGAGCTTGAGTTTTATGAAAGATGGGAGGAAGCTGATGATTAAGCCTATTGGCTTATCACGGCTGGCCTATCTAGAGAATTAAAGCACAAGTATGAGAACTTCAATAGGGCTGGAGAGATCTGAAAGGATCTCTTGACAGCTTATGGCAATGTGGAGCTGACTATTAACTATAGACTTGTGCACGATCTTGTGTGCAAGAAAATGGTTGAAGATAGTTCGATGACAGCGCACATGATGTCTATGATTGATCTCATGAGACAGTTCACTGTGCGGGGAGGAAATATCAGTGCGCAAGGCGAGGTTGATATCATCCTGAACTCTCTTCCAGAATCTTATCATGACTTTAAGGTAGTTGCTGCTGCAAAGGGAGAGTATGCTCTGAATGAGCTACTTGAGGACCTTGTAGTGGAACAAGCTTCCATGCGAGCACGGAAACCTGTTCTGACAGTTTCCAGTACTAGTTCGACAACCTCTAAGGTTGGAGATGATGGTGCTGAAAGCAAGTTCAGGAAAGCAGGCAGTGAAAGCAAGTCAAAGAAGGTCAAGAGAGTCAAGGTCACTCCAAAGAAGAACAGGTGTGCTGGGTGCGGAAGGGTGGATTGTCCGAATGCTAAAGGACAAGGTACGTCATTTACATTTGTAACGGAAACATGTTTAGCATCGGTTTCTACTCATTCGTGGGTAGTGGATACTAGAGCTATTGATCATGTTTGTTACATTTTGCAGGGGTTCACACCGAGGAAAGTGCTGAAGAATGACGAGGTTACCATCTCGATGGGGAATGCAGCACAAGTGAGTGCAGCTGCCATTGGAGATTTCACCTTGTACTTTGATGATTCTGTTTTAACTTTGAGAGATGTTTTGTACGTGCCGGATTTTTGGCGGAATCTTATTTCAGTTTCCAAACTATATGTTGACGGATTTTCAGTTATTTTTTATAGTGGTGTTTCTATCATTGGTAATAACGGAGTTAAGTGTCGTGGGATGCTGAATAATTCTCTCTATGTTATTAACTGTAATCATAAGTCTTCCGCAAGTATTGCATATAATTCATCCGTAATTGATAATCCTAGAAAGAGAAAACATATTTTTTCTGATGAGGATCTTACATATCTCTGGCACTTGAGACTCGGTCACATCAGCTTGAAGCGGATTCAGCGACTTGCAGATGACGGTACATTGGACTTAGTCCAGGCTGTACCTTATCAAGTCTGCGAATCCTGCATCGAGGGCAAGATGTCAACTAGGCCTTTTAAGGCTAGTTAGTCTCGAGCAGAGGAAGTGTTGGAATTGATCCATTCTGACTTATGTGGACCCATGTCCACACAGGCTCGTGGAGGGTACGAGTACTTCGTCACTTTCATTGACAATTACTCAAGGTACAGATACGTTTACCTACTTCGCTACAAGTCTGAGTGCTTTGAGAAATTCAAAGAGTTCAAGGCTGAGGTAGAAAAGAAGGTCGGGAAAACTATCAAGTCACTGCGATCTGACCGCGGTGGCGAATACCTCGGTAACGAGTTTCTGAAGTATTTGTCAGATTACGGGATTACATTCTAGTGGACTGCACCGGGTACTCCCCAGCAAAACGGTGTAGCTGAAAGAAGAAATAGAACTCTTTTGGAGATGGTAAGATCAATGATGAGTTATGCAAACTTACCAATTTTGTTTTGGGGCTACGCATTGGAAACAGCCGCTTACGTATTGAATGTGGTGCCTTCTAAATCAGTTCCTAAGACGCCTTCTGAGCTCTTCCTTGGTCGCAAACCAAGTTCGTGCAAGTTTAGAGTATGTGGCTGTCCGGCACACGTACTGTCGAAGGAACCTGATAAGTTAGAAAGCAGGTCAAAAGTAATGCTGTTTATAGGGTATCACAGGCAAACGAAAGGTGGTTACTTTTACTGTCCTGAGAGTCAGAGAGTTGTTGTTAGCACCAATGCTAGATTCTTGGAGGACGAGTATGTAAGAAACCACAAGTCAAGAAGTGATATCGTTCTTCAAGAAATTAAAAATGAGAATGCGAATCTAAAGGAAGGGGAACGTGCGAATGTGGGTGCACCTGTGAGAGGTTCAGCACCACAGGCGCATTCTTCAGTGCAAGGTGCAGAACCACAAGTTACTGCACTTACTGCTGACAAAGCACCGATGCCTCGTCGCAGTGGGAGAGTCATTTTCCAGCCGGAAAGGTACATGTTCATGGGTGAGTCTTCGGACTTGAGCCCGGAAGACGGACATGAGGACTCTGACCCGCTGACTTACGAAGAGGTAGTGCAGGACAAGGATGTTGAAAAATGGCATGACGCCGTGGATTCTGAGATTGAATCCATAACTGCTATGGATGTATACCAGAAAGCTGAGCTGCCGGATGGCTTTAGAGCCATAGGGTGCAAATGGGTATACAAGAGAAAGAAAGGGGCGGATGGAGAAATTACGGCTTTTAAAGCCAGGCTGGTGGCAAAGGGTTATAGTCAGAAAGAGGGCATATACTATGACAAAACCTTTTCACCCGTAGCCATGCTCAAGTCCATCCGGATACTCCTTGCCATAGCTGCGCATATGGACCTCGAGATTTGGCAGATGGATGTCAAAACTGCTTTTCTAAACGGTTACCTTGAAGAAGGTAGGGACATCTATATGCAGCAACCCGAGGGTTACATAAGCAAGGGCGAAGAACATCTTGTCTGGAAGCTTAAGAAGTCCTTGTACGGACTTAAGCAAGCTTCAAGGTCGTGGAACTTATGTTTCAACGATGTGATCAAATCTTACGGATTTTCACAGTTGGAGAACGAAAGTTATGTATACCGACTTTGTGTCAGTGGGAGCGTGGTTTTCTTTGCACTATACGTTGATGACATACTCCTATTTGGAAACAATGAGGGAGTGATGTCGGAAATCAAGAGTTGGTTATCCGAACAGTTCCAAATGAAGGATTTGGGAGAGGCTGGCTACATCCTTGGGATTAAGGTCTTACGAGATCGTAAAAGAAGGATGTTGAGCTTATCCCAGGCATCCTATGTGGATACTGTGATAGCCCGGTTCAGCATGCAACTCGCCAAGAAAGGCTTGCTACCTTTCAGACATGGCGTTCATCTTTCTAGTTGGCAGTGTCCTGAGACACAGAGGGAGAAAGATGAGATGAGTCTTGTACCATACGCTTCAGCGGTGGGTAGCCTCATGTATGCGATGCTGTGTACCAGGCATGATATTTGTTATGCCGTTGGCATGGTAGCAAGATATCAGTCTAACCCTAGACAGGCGCATTGGACTGCGGTAAAGCACATCCTCAAGTATTTGAAGAGAACTAGGAATTATTGCCTAGTTTATCAAAGTGAGGATTTGTACCCTGTGGGTTATACAGACTCGGATTTCCAAGGGGACCAGGATGAGAAGAAATCGACCTCGGGATATGTGTTTACCTTGGGAGATGGAGCTGTATCTTAGAGGAGCTCAAAGCAGAATTGCATTGTTGACTCCACCATGGAGGCGGAATATGTCGCCGCCTCCGAAGCCTCGAAAGAGGGGGTATAGCTCAGGAACTACCTTTTAGAGTTGGGCGTGATTCTGAGTTTGCCGAAGAGCATCACAATTTATTGTGATAACTCTGGTGCAGTGGCGAACTCAAAGGAACCGCGGTCTCACAGGGCAAGCAAACACATAGAGAGAAAGTACCATATCATACGAGAAATTGTATCGAGGGGCGATGTGCTGATCAAGAAGATTGACACTGCAGACAACCTTGCTGATCCATTTTTGTAAAGAGCTTACCGCATAAAGTTTACGAAAGACATATTCGTGAGCTGGGTCTGAGGTGGATGCCGACCACTGACAGTGGTTAACGAGATAGCAGGCTAGATAGACGCACTGTATACTCTGTAATAGCTTAGTTATGCTTTGAGTATAAGTGGGAGATTGATGGGTTTTGTATACAGAAAGCATTTATTACAATGAGTATACAACGGTTTATTTCTCCTATCTGTCAAACAAACTTACATGTATGTAACAATGGTATCCTCTTGTCTCACCGATAGGGACGATCATACGGCATGTAGTAGATCGCAGAAGACAGTATGATCACTTGACCTAGTGAGACATAAACCTTATCACAGCCGAGACAACGTATGAGGATACGTCTGTCCGGATGGCTGCGGCATTGTCGGAATAAGTAGTCTGTCTTGGTTACTTGACATGCTGGTACGCAAGAGTGGCGTATTGATGGACTGTAGTGAGATGTATTCGACTGTCTGACATCAGCGAATACAAGATCTCGTTCTTGATTGAGTCCAAACCCTAACGAAGGTTCAGGTGGTTTGCACGGATTGACTGTTGCTTTGACTTGCCATGGTGGAGAGCCTAAGTAACGTGCTCGTATATCCGCATCTTGGGTAACAACAGTTCGTGTAGTACAGCCTGAGACTGGGTTTAGGTAACCATATCCGAGTAATAGGATGGGGACATTCCCTGAGGAGCTCAATGACATTTATCGTGCCCAAGTCCTGCAGGCTGATTAAGTTCAGGCACAAGTGATAAGGTTTGAGTGGTACTGCTCAGGAATAATAAGATATTAATTAATTGTAGATAGAGCTTGTCAGAAGCTCCGATTAATTAATGAATGTCCGGTAACCTTAAATATGGGGATTCTCAGTTAAATGCAGCCCGTTCTCACAACGTGGTAATAAAGGGATAGGTCAGTATTAATTCTGTGGTGAAAAAGAATTAATATTAATTAAATAATTGTGTCCTGGGTTGTGGACATGGGAATTAATTAATTTATAGGCACACTTTATTATTTGCATTAGGTCCCAGGTCTGGCCCATTTATATATGCTGAAAAAGGCCCAGTAGCCCATTAGGGTTAAAACCCTAGGTCTATAAATATACAGCTCTCTCTCTGAAACCCTAGCCACTTCATAACATTCAAATCAGTTGAAACCCTAGGAAGAGAGAGAGCAGGGGCGGCGCCAGTGAGAGGGGAGGAGAAGAAAATTTGACTCCGGTCTACACTCTACAGATCTGTGGAATCCTCACCAGTAGCAGATCTGAACAACATTGGGATACAGCCCTGAAGATCTGATCTGGAGAACAGAAATCTTTCTTCTTTTTCTTTATTTTCGATTGAATCTAGAAATTAGTTTTCTAATTTCTATTTCCGCAGATTTAATCGAATCGCGTGGTTGAATTAAAGATTGGATATTCAAACGCGAAAGATCGGATCAGACTCTACGGAATAACGGTAATCCCTTTATCCACGCATTAAATTCATAGGAGCATGCTAGGTTTTTGTGAATTGGTATTGTGAGCAATAACCATAAATCGATCCGGCTTATTTGGATTTTGTGATTCGGTTCACTGACAAATCCCTACATTCTCAACCTTCTATTGAAGAGTCAGACAAGGCATTCGATGAAGAGACCAAGAGAATCCTCAAGGAACCCTTCCTTAACCCTGATTCAGCCTCCCAACCTTCAAAATCCTTCAAAAATCTACCTTTGACTATGGGAGATGTGAACCCTGAAGAAGTTCTTCATGAACCTCCGCTCCACTTTGCTCTGCCCGGACAAGAAAGATTCCCGATTGATGCCAATCAACCAGGAAATCTGAAACTGATCTCTGATGCCATCCAACAACTTGAAGGGAAGATGCCCGAACGAAGGTCTGAAAAAAATTTTGAAGAAACTTTGAAGAAGGAGCACAAGAAGCATGCCGCAACCCGAAGAAACAAGGTCAAGCTAAGGAAGTTTCAGAAGAGCCTCACGGATACCCCTCATGTGTTCACAAAAGTTGATGATTTGCCAGAGCCATCCTTGAAGTCTGACAACGTCGTGTCAGACTATGAGTCCGGTGATTTGAATAGCTCTGACGAAAACTTCAAGGTGGATCCCCAAGAAATCGAACAAGCTGAAGAGCATGCTGATTCAAGTGGTGAGCAACCAGAAAAGAAAAGGAAGAAGCCCGAAGGAGCAACCTCTGTGAAGAAAAGCAAGCCAAAGCCGAAGAAATCAGTGTCAAAGTCTACAAAACGCTGTGCAAAATCTGACTCTCCTGAACGATCTGAAGCCCAGCGGTCAAAGAAGCCCAAGGTTGAACAATCTGAGTCCATGGAGCCCTCATCCCCGAAAGGAAAAGGTACTCCGTCCTCCTCTGACGAAGATTCTGATTATGATGTTAATCGATCATATTCTGTGAAGTATTATCACTGCTTTGCTAAGTCGCTTAAGGTGTTTTACTCTAAGAGGGAGTTTAAGATTGAGAAAATGATGGATAGTGCTATGTTTTCAAAGTTTGGGTTAGACTTGTTGCTCAAGAGAAGGGGTCTCTTGAAAACTGTGACTGAGTTTACTTCTTTTAGTCCTACTTTGGTTCTTGAATTTTTTGCCAACAAGTTGAAAGACGAGGTGTTCTAGTCTGACAAACACAAGTTTGGGAAGTCCTTTGTTAGAGGGAAGGTGATTAGGTTTGATCCTGATTCAATTAATGCATTCCTTTGGTTGAAGTCTGAGAATGTTGAAGCTTTGCCGAAGTCTGCCGAGAAGGATTTGGCTGAGGAACTGACCGGGGGAAAATCAAAGACTGACCAAGATGCCTGTTTCCACTCTAACCTGGAAGTACGTGGCATTGTTTAAAATCTGTGTGCATAATTGGTTGCCAAATAAGAACCTGTTAGTGGTTTCCCGGGAGCAGGCTGAACTTCTCTACAGGATTGGAACTGGTCTACCTTTTAACTTTGGCCAAGCAGTGTTTACTAACATTTTTCGTGCAGTGTCAAAGTCAGATTCCACATACCTGCCGCATCCTTGCCTTCTCCATGCGCTTATTATATCTCAAGAGGTCACTCCATTGGAAGAAGAGTTGAAGTCCGATCCCATCCCTCTGGTCTTTGAGCAATCCTTGACTAGAAAGGGTGATACACGAGTCAAAGACTTACCATATGTGCAGAGTGACAACTCCGAGGATGAAGATGTGGATGCCGGTACTTCCTCCCAAGATCGAACTTCCAAGATCCACCAAGCCAAGAGGCTTCTCAAGCAAGCTCTAAAGTTGCTGCAGGATCTGGATTAAAGCTTCCCCACCTTGTACCATTCCAGGGGAGACATGGATCTAAGAGGAAGATGAAGTTGGAGTCTGCCGCTGCTGCATGGATGATGAATCACCTACCCTTTTTAATCAATTTACTTTTTCTTGCTTGAACAATTTCTATTTATGTTTGGTTTGTTATTTTTTATGGTTGCTGAATATTTAAGATTCAGGGGGAGTTCTTACAACCTCTGTAATCTTTTTTTTTTTTGCTTAAATGCAATATTTCTACTTTGCTTATGGATGATCCATACTTTAATTCGTTTATTATGGTTGCACCATATAAATTTGTGTGGCTTTGAATGTTGTTTTTGTTATGGATGATCCATATGGAATGGTAACAGGTCGGATAAGCTTAAGGGGGAGATTGTGAAGTGTCGAGTTAGCAAGTTTGACACAATTTTGTCAAACTTACCTCTCATTGACACTTTGGTGTTAATCTTATCCGAGTCTGTTTTAACTTTGACAGATTCTGTTTGACTTTGACTCGTCAATGTCAAACTTCTGAATCTGTTTGTTGCAACTAACGCCTACTTTATAGGAATCTTATATATATCTGTTTAGTTACGTTTTTGCAGGTCCTAAATATTAGGGAACGACTATATTATTATTATTATTAACTATATTTAATTATATTTTCTTATTTATTCTTGTTCCTAAATAATAGGGAGCACCTCCACTTACTTATTAACCTCCACGTGAGTTTGTGAACGTTGTGTTTTGTAGCATGACCAGGTAAAAGAAGTGGAAGAGGACACGATCCATTGCCAAGTAGTGGAAGATGTGTACGAGTGCTCCAAGTTCAATAAATAGAAGACGAAGAAGACTAGAGACTTGCGGATTAGACGAGATTATACACACGAGAGTTCTCAAGGCTACTTCATTCTCTATCATTCAACAAGTGCACGAAGTCTACAATCGAGTTGTGGAATCCATCTCCGGAGAGTGAATCCTACGGTAGAGGAGCATTAGGTTGTATCGTGTATTTTTGTGTGTGATAGTTTTTCATAGGAATTTTTCTAAGGAGTGAACTTAGGAAAATTTCTATCTTGTTTAGTATTTTGTTCTTCACTTGTAAAAACTTTGTTTTGAATAGTGAAAACTATTTGCCGTGTGGCTCTCGATGGTTTATGCTTTATAAACCTTCGAAAAATTATTTCCGCTGTGTCAAACTCTTTTACTTTCGTGTGTGTTAAATACTTTGACTATTGTGTGTCAAACATTTATTTCTGACATATTTGACACCATTGTGTTAAACTCGGGCACTAAATTATATCATATTAAATTATAAATATAATGGTAGCTTATCAATAACCTTTAAATAAGTGTTAATTTTAATATATATATATATATATATATATATATATATATATATGCCGAATCAACTCCTCATCGAGCAGACCCCCCTGCTTTCTGATCAAGTCGGAGAGCGGGCGTCGAAGTGCGATGGAGGAGATTAGGTTTTCTGCAAAGTAAATAATAACGTTGAAATATAACTTAGAAGACAAAAGGTGGGATTTTGAATGACTAGCCGAAAGTGCATTATTCTCAAATTAACAGAAAGAAATGTTGGCACACATAGGATAAAGTTTACTGATTTATGCAAAATTGAAGCTCCCATTAAAAACCACAGATAAAATTGTAGAATAAACAAAACAAAACAGTAATCACAAGCTTTTATTAACAGCAGATAAAAAATATACAAATACATTGTAAATAAATCCACTAAGCTTTCATAACTCCGACACCCCAGATCAGGAATCTTCTTTTATTATAAACAAACAATAATAAAGATAATTCATCCACACACCATTAAGGCATTACCTTGTTTTCATAAATAAAGACCGACATTTTATAAATTAAAAAAAAAAAAAAAAAAAAGAGCTAATCACAAGAAATAAATCTAAGGGGGAGAAGAGAAGGCTTGCCTTGGCCCAGAAACAGAGATCGTCCACCATTTCGGTTTGCCTTAATCATACACTATCGTAATCAAACTTCAAATCACAAAACCTAATCAGTGATGGTGGGGAAGGGGGCAGCGAGGGGCTGCAGCGAGGGGGGAGATGGCGGCGGCGAGGGGCTGCGGCGAGGGGGCGTCGAAGTGCGATGGAGGAGATTAGGTTTTCTGCAAAGTAAATATAACGTTGAATAATAATTGTAGGAGAAAGATATTTAATTGAGAATGAAATATAATAATTATGGGGAAAGATATTTAATTGGCATGAAATTAGGGATTTCCATAACTAACAATTTTATATAAATATGTGATACCTATATTACCCTTTACTTAATATAAAATTAATTTAAAAATGACACGTGGCACATTATGGGACGTCCAAAATTTAAGATGAATGGCTGGATATATGGTCATTGTTCATTCAGGACATATGGTTAGGATTTGAACGCAACTATATATATATATATATATATATATATATATATATATATATAATTAAAGCAATTTGTAGAACATGGTTGCAGTTGAGAATTTTGCAGATTAAAGTAAACATCGATGAATTTTTAGAATTCGTTAGATTAAGGGCTACCAAAAATTGTGAAGAATACATATGACTAAAACTAGAAAGAAACTATTTCCATTATATCTCTGAATTTGCAAACTTGAAGAAGAAAACTGGCGATAAAAAACTTGCTCATAATTATGGATTGAGATTGAGAGAGAACAAGAGATAGAGTTTATACAAATTTAGTTTTGATTTTGAGAATCTCAAAAACTAAAAGCAAAAACCAGAGGAAAAGCATTTCTTTCAAGCTGTTATTTTCTTTTGATTTCTTGGACAACGACGGTAGAAGTTATATTTAGGGATTTACATTTTTTTATAAATTATAATATTTTTTGATTCATAAGGGTGAAATAGCAAAATTAAATAATAAAATTTATATACTCTAATTATGGTGGTTATGTTGAGAAAAAAATGAATCTACATTTAGAATTATTCATATTTAAATACTTTTTAAAAAATCCATATATAAAAAGAATCGACGGTGCATTCAAATCATATAGGAAACAAATCCGAAATTATTAAAAGCTCCTTCGTTGCTGCCTTCTTGCCTCATTAATCTTCTTTGCACTTGAGCTTGAAAAGCATGAACAACTTCACTCAAAGAAATTTTGGATAAATCTTTTTAGTCTTCAAGAGAGGAAATTTTAGATTCAAATCTTTCAGGCAAACTCAGAAGCACCTTGTCTACAACTTTCTGATTAGTCAAGTCTCCTCCTAGAAGTCTAATTTTGTTAACAACTTCCATGAGTCGACCAACGTAGTCTTTAATTGACTCGTGGTCTTTCATTCTCAACACTTCAAATTCTCTCTTCATATTGAGTATTTGCATTTCCTTAATTCGATCACTCCCCATATACATCTCCTTAAGCTTATCCCAAGCTTCTTTTGGAGTTTCACAAGTCATAATTCTTGTGAAAATGAAATCTATAACAACAACATGAACTAATTTGGCATCTATAATTCTTCATGAGCCCTAATTTGGTGGAGCGTTGGGTTGTTTCCTAGAGGTGGAACTTCCCTATCCGTCTCAACCCATTTCCATAAACCGAGACCTCTCAAGTGAGCTTTTGTCTTGACTGTCCACATTTGATAGTTCTCACTATTAAAGGTTGGGGGTGAAACACTAGAAGAATTTCTTGATGCCATGAGAAAAAAAAAATTGTAACTTTTTCTTTTTGTGGAAGGAAGCTTGGGTGGTTTTTCTAGTCAACACTCAGAGCCCGTAAAATCATTTGTGCTCTAGATACCATGAACAAATTTAAGGGGAACATTCTCTATTTTTCAGAGAAAGAAAACATAGATAATTTGCAGAGAAAAGTTATATCATTCATATTGCATAATGTTATTATATATATTGAGAGAGTATTCTTGGACAAATTTTTAATATCCACCACTATTTTTTCCTATCACATCACTGCACAATATTCAAGCTATATCAAAAGTCTAGCACTCAGTTGTACATGTTACAACTTGCTGGCATGCTACTTGCTGGCTGTTGGCATTCAACTTGCTGATTGCTAGCAACCACCAGGTGCCAGCTATAAAAAAAGAAAATTATCAACTTCTAACAAGAGGGTTGACGCCGCATGACTATGTGTGCCTGCGCGGTCACTACGCCTACATCAATCTAGTGAGGAGGAAGAGATGTGGAAGAAAAGAGCAGGTAGTGGTAGAGATAGCAGGGAATTACACGGTGTTGGAGAGGGAGAAGAGGCAGTGCAGGGAATGCGAGCAGAAAAGGTGTGGAGGCATAGTAGAATAAGAGGGTCAGTGAATATATACAGACCGACAATGGTGTCGCTGGTGGCGATAGCAGCCATTTGCGTGTGCACGGCGCTGCTCTTCAAGAGCTCCCCGGAGGTGTTTTGTTCCTTCTATCCCTTCAGGTGGGAGTTGTTGAAGTATGGCTCTCAGTAGAAGACACACACACACACACACATATATATATATATATATATATATATATATATAATCGAATTAAGCATGATTTATAAAGCAATTATGCACGAACGAAAATTATGCTTAATTTTTTAATCTTTGATGCTTTAATCTCAACCATTGATGCTATCAATCTAATGGCTGAGATTCATTCATATTTAGCACAAACTTTAATTTTAGCACTTTTAGCTTGAGATCCACTCCCTATAGATTCATTGGCCTAAATTTAACACAAATCAACTTTTAGCATGAGATCCACTCCCTATATATATATATATATATATATATATATATAGAGAGAGAGAGAGAGAAAGAAAGAGAGAGAGAATAGATCATGTAAAAAAAATTCCCCTGTGAGAAAAAAGAATGAATCATGTTCATTGGATCTAATAAAATCAATGGTAGATATTCAAACAAGCAACAACTAAAACACAATCAAGTAACAAAATAATCAAGCAATAACTATAACACAACCAAGCAACGTTGCAATCAAGCAATAACCTGAATACAATCAAGCAACCTCATGAACACAATCAATCATCTTTCTCACTTTTTCACGTTAAGACCTTTCTCACCGGATTCGCTCCCTATATATATATAGGGGGCTGATCTGGTGAGAATAGTCCTTATCATGAGAAATGAGAATAAATATAGTCCATAGATTTGACAACATCAACGATCCAGATTAAATAAGACATTCAACAAAAAACGCGGCATTTTATCCTCATTTTACTTCATTAAAGGGCAACATAGTCATTCCGAACCAGGGCACAAAAGTTGTATTTTGTTCATTTTATGTATTGTATACTTCATTTTATCTCAATTGTGGTTCATTATAAAATAAATTCGATGTGAATTTTGATGTTACACGTGACATGCATTTTATATTAGAGATTCTTCATTTTATTTTAGTCGTTCTTCATTTTATCTCAAGTGTTGTTCATTATAAAATAAATTCAATGTAATTGTACATCCCCTTCAAAAACAATGTAATTGTACATCGTTATTTTGTACAACGAACGAAAATCTGCAACCTAGATTTTATCTGCACCTTACGCCCTTAAATGACAAAATCTCTGTAATTTTTTTTCAATACCATCATCAAATTCTCTAAATTTTCTCCCTTTGTGAGGCTTCATCGTATCAGTAAACTCTAGTATAGATGAACCTGAGAACAGATAAAATGAACATCGCATCACCAAACATGAAATTCAATAAAAAAAAAAAGTAATGAAAAGGTTGATGAAGCTAACAAACAAAATAATGAACGTAATATCACAACAGATGAATAACACAATACTAAAAATGAAAGACTTCCAAAACTGTTTAAAACAAAAACTCTCTAAACAATATATCAAAAGCAGTCTCGTGAAACCATAATCAACAAATATCATCCAAAAATTTCAAACAACTGGAACACATATGATATACAAATCAGAAAACTAGAAAGAAACGTGAACATAGAAAGCACAAAAACTTCGAATCTAACCTTAAGAACCAATCAAAATCAGAATCTGATCGCCAAAATCATATATATGAATTAATGAGGATAAAACAAACACGGATACGAATTAATATTGAAAAATATCAAAACTTATTCAACAAGACAATTGAAATCTCATGGAAAATCGAAAAGAAAAGGAATTACAGAATCAAATCGCGTGAAAGAAGGAAACCAAAAAAGAAAATCTTTTATTTGAGGGAGATACCATAATTAAAACATGTTAAATGACAAAGATATCCTTAAATATGTAATAATGAAGTACGGGGAGGATAAAATGAAAACGAAAATTATTAAAGCATGACCGCAGATCTTTTGCAATCAATGGCTGAGATTTATTCTCATTTCTTATATTAGCATCTATTCTCATATGATCTAACCTCTCTCTCTC
>JAPKLW010007503.1:0-14933 GCA_026898455.1 Plectranthus barbatus | reverse complement strand
TGTTATTATATAGTAATAACATATGCATTATAATGAAGGTAATATAAATTTTCTCTAAAATAAAAGTAATATTATATATAATAGAGGAAGTAATGTCGTATAATGATAGTAATATTGTTCTAAAATAAAAGTAATACCATATTATAACGCAGGAAGATGTTTGTTAGTTATATAATGCATGTTTCCTAGGTATATAATGCATGTTTGTTAGATATATAATGAATGTCGATATAGAATATGCAAACATAATCTTAAATAAGTACAAAATTATAAAAATACCCTATAATGCATATTTTTGGAGATATAATGACCGAAAATTTAGTAAAATCCTGAGCGTTCATTCATCAAAATCAATGGCAAGAATTGATTCTTATTTCTTATGGTAAGAGTGGTTCTCACTAGATCGCATCTATATATATATAGAGAGAGAGAGAGAGAGAGGATGGATCATATGATAATAAATAAGTATATTAAAAATAAGAATGAATCTCATCCATTATATCTAATTAAATCAATGGCTAATAGCTAATCAAGCAACACTTAAAACGCTATCAAGCAATAAATGATCGAGCAACATCTGAAATAGAATCAAGCAACATTGTAATCAAGCAACAACTAAAACACAATCAAGCAACATTGTAAAGGTAATCAAACAGCTTTATCATTTTATCACGGGAGGATTTTTAATCACCGGATCCAATCCCTATATATAAAAGAATGAAAAAAGTACCAAATAAAAAGTATATTAATATTTACAAATGAATTAAAGATTAATAATATAATAATCATAATAAATATAATATATTAAACGTTAATATAATATATTATTATTAAAATTAAAATGACGTCGCCGCATCTATAAAAAAGATGTAAAGAATAATTTAATATAAAAGAAGATTAAAAAAATAAACGTGAAAATCTTATAAAAAAAAGAATTAGAGAAAAAATCGTATGAAATATTAAAGAAAATATATGAAATAACTGTCATAAATAATTAGACAAAAATGCCCTTTAACTGCATCTTAAAAAATTTGAAATTCAAATATTATAACTAATCGCAACCATCTATTTTATTTGATCTAATGGATAACATTCATTCTTATTTTTAATATTTATATTTATTATTATATGATCTCATCTCTATATCAGGTTCTATATATATATATATTTTCCTTTATCGTCCATGTAAAATTATAAATTACCATGAAATAAATTTTTAGATCTCATTCTTCCTTCAAAACGAATATTGTTTTAGATTAGGGATGAGGAAATGTGCTTGTTCGTTTCGAAATCGAACCCACTCACAATACTAAGAATTAGAAACTCTTATTTGAAAAACGTAAAATGAAAAAAAAGAAAAATGCAATCAATTGTCAACATGAAATAGTTGATTGCTCAAAAAACAAAAGCATGAAAGAGGTGCATTGGCTCCACAGCAAGCAGCACTGCCCGAGAAAAGGGAAAAAACGAAATGAAAAAAAGAAAGTGAGGCTCAGATCATACGATGATGTCGTCCATGATAGAGACTGAGAGGGTTAACCCATTAACCCCTGAAGGGATCATCACAGCCATGATTGCACCAGCCGGGAATCGAACCCGGGTCTGTACCGTGGCAGGGTACTATTCTACCACTAGACCACTGGTGCTTGTTATTAATAACCCGACTCGAAATGTAATATAGAATAGGTTCCATAATTCTCTATTATCCACCTAAATAACTTCTAACAAAAATTCGAGTGATTTTTGCCAGAATAACGTAAAAATCAAACAATTTATAATCACATACTTTATATATTTTAAATATATAAAATATTTCCGTGCAAAAGGCATGGTACCATTCTAGTGACTTCTAAGTTCAATCAAACTTTTCCGGTGCAAATATTTATAGAATGTATTTCTTTAATACATATTGAGGAATGAATATGTCCCTTCACCCCATCCCAATTATGAACTATTCTACCGCATAAATATGCGATAATATTATTTTGAACACAGTGTTGAGGAGTGAGTTTGTTAAAAAAAAAAAAAATCATTATTCTAACTCCAGTGTCTTACAATCGTGATAAAATAAATCACATCTTTTTTTTTTTTTTGTTAGAAAATGTTGAGCCCCCCTCAAAAGCAATCTAAAATGTCGACTGGACTATATATCTAGCTTAGATTCTCCGAAACACCTTCGATTCTCCGATCCGGGTTGCCACCAGTGCCTGCACTCAAGAAATGTTAGAACCAACCAACGTGATCATCCCCGTCCCAAGCAGTAATTCTATTTCTAATAAATCAAGATTCCATATTCGATACAGAGCAAATACAACTCACACTATCATTGTTATCAATGATCCAATCACAAGATTTCATAAATAGCGAGACGTACAATCTGAATGGCGCCGCTTCAGTAATTCGTAAGATAGTAAATGAAATACAAGGCACATAACCACAATCATAAATAATTGAAGGTCCACATTATCATTTTGGAAAGGAAAAAAAAAAAAAAGTGGGCGAGATTGGTTTAGGCATTACTGCTGATAGTGATGACCTAAATCTTAGCGGAACCCATTCGCGTGAAAGAGCGGTTAAGCATACCAACGGCATTTTTGGGGTGATTTCAAACTCATCTCAATACAAAGGGCATTTCGAGTTTCCCAAACATAGACAGCTAAGATTAATCATTATTCTTAATTTGTTAATAAAAATAATACACATGTTTGATAACACTAGGATGTCACAAAAACATTACAAGAAAAAAATTACTTCATCCGTCCCATTTTAATTGTTCATCTTTCTTTATTTGTCTGTCTATTTATTAGTTTCATTATTTAAAATAAAAAATTATTTTACATTTATTAATAAAACAATGTTTTTAATTTTTCCTCATGTCTACACATTTATTATGCCAAAAGCTAAGGGAACAATTCAACCCGACAAGTCAATCTTGGAATACACCTTTCTATTTGTCCACATGAAAAAACAACTTGTAAAAGTAGTGTCCTGTAGACACAAGTATCAAAGAACTCATTGTATTCTTTTTTCATAGGGGGTCGCCTACCTCTATCCCTCTCATCTAAACCAAGAACACAATTAAAATCATCATAAATAATAGCAAGATCAAAAAAGGAACATTAAAAAAAATAAGTCCCAAAGTTCTCTCCTTTCGGAATAAATATAAAGACTGTAGCAAACATTAAAATGAAAGGTTTTACCCGTAGGCTTCCAAAAGGCTTGGTAGTGAATAATTTGTTCTTCAACTTTTAAGATGTTCAACTACACTAAAGAGCGTAACAAACACTAAAATGAAAGTTTTTATCAGTAGGATTCCAAAAAGTTTGGCAATAATAATTTGTTTTTCAACTTTTAAGATATTCAACTGCATTCTAATCGGGTTCCAAAATATCAATATTTTGTCTTTCATGAGATCAAAGTTGTGAATGAAACTCTCTTGTCATATGCATTTTATCTACCTATTCATTAGGTTTTATATAAAATAATGTGTTGTATTAATGGTGTTTAAAAATAAAAATGTATTATTATCTTTAATTTAATTTTCTAATTTAAAGTAAGTTCTCGATTCATGCCCATGTAATTTTTTTGTATTGTTTTTATGGTGTTAAACAAAAAAATGCACATGATATTTTTTGATTCTGGCACAATAGCTATTTGGAGGGCTTCGTCCCAAAATTTTCACTTTCTTTTTGGCTTGCTATCCAACAACGCTTGAAGATTAACGATTCGAGTTTCTTGATATTTTTCAAAATTGTCTTTCTTTGTTGTACTAATGATGAAACTACTAAGTACTTATCTTTTGAACAGATATAAAAATTTGGCTACACACACCATGTCGATTGTCTACTATCGAGAGTGCAATTAAATGGATGAGAAAGGATTCGAGTGCCTCTAAGGTGGTGAAGAAGGCGATAATAATTGCTCTATCTACAACCACATTTGGTATACAAGAAAAAAACTCAAATTTAAAGACAAACATTTTGTTGTGGCTAAGGTGGTCAATGAAATTAAACTGAAGTCTATCATGTCTTGTATTCTACCTTTTCTTTGAGGTTGTTGTATTAGATATGGACAACAATACATCCAGACTTTCTTGGTTTGACTTTGCAAGTGTGCTGTAACGCCCCAATTTCGTAAAAATAAAATAATAGAGAATAATATAATAAAAAGGGCACAACACTTTTTTTTTGAAAAGACGTGACATAATAAATTATTTTCTTTTCAAGACAATATAAAGGAAAAATAAGCATTTTATTTAAATTCCTTGTCCATCATCCGCCTTTAGCCCATCGTCCGAGATTTAAACCTAAAAAATAGTAATAACTTTGGGGTGAGCGTTATTAACTCAGTGGTGATTAAGTTTATCCAAGCTATACAATTATGACAAGGTAAATATAAGTAGTCATTCGTCTATATAAAACACATAGGCAGCCCGTCGGCTTATCTCGTGTTAGCCCGTCAGCTAAATCGTAGGTACCTGCATAAAAGCATAATAGGGATAAACAACATTTGTGTCACACATAGTTGAAAATTAACTTGAAAAACTATAATAATAATAATAATAATAATAATGTATGCATAATTTAATGAAATCTATCAATTAATTAAAATCATAATAAGTAATAATTTATTTTGTAAAAGAGTTATAAAATGTTAAAAAGTTAAGGGGTGTTACATGTGCCAACCTAGTTGGGATGTTGTACGATCAAGGGTAATAGTGATAGCATTGTATGTGATCACCTAGTTAGGATATGCGCTTGCTGGATGTGTGGCATGATTTGTTGCCTTTCGCCTTATGGTTGAGCTGGTTTTTGGCTTTTGTGGGAGATTGTATTTAGGTCTTTTTGAGGTTGATCTCTGAGTCTGGTTTGCCTTGGTTTGCTGCATTTGTTTTGCCTATGTTGGCCTTTTTTTAAGTTGTTTTTTAGCAGGGTCTTGATTCTTGAGTGGGTAGCTTTGTTAAGTTTCTTTCGAGGCTGGTCACCTTGTCTTGACCTTTATTGTTTGATTATCTTTGATACTAGAATTATACCCGTGCATTGCATGGAAATAATTTTTGTACTTATATTTAAATTTCAATATAAGATAACATATTTATGTTAAAATTTATATTTCATCCAAATAAACCTATGTATTATATATATTAAGAAAAATATTTTGATATTTTAAAAATTGTATAAAGAATACTAAATAAGGATATATACTTATAAAATATGAATAATATTTATCAGATGAGCAATAACAAAAATATTTTTCAGTTGAAAAAAATAATATATTCAAAATTGCATTAATATCATATGTAAATATATTAATTCCGCAATATATGACATTTTTTACACATATTAATTATTATATTTTTTAAATATTTTAGATTAAATATATTTAATTCATCTATGTTATCTCAGATGCAAAAAATCACTAAATTTCCATATTGTCAAAAATACATATTTTTAATGAAAGTGTATATATCCTAAACTTTGTAATATTTAGAACTTGAATTTGCGTAAAAAAAACCAATGTTATTATTTAAATTTGGAACATGAGTGGAAGAACATAATAAATAATTTTTTTATTTGAAAATATAATTATCTTAAAAAATGAATAAATAATTGGAAGACATACATGGATATATTTAATGTTGCACGATTTTAATAAAATTTGGAGGGAAATCTATGTGACTCCTTTAATATATTACTAGAAATACACCCGTGCGTTGCACGGACATATTTTATATGTAGAGTTTTAACAATATAATAATGATTCATTGGGTTGGTAGATGTTGGAAATTTCGAAATACACCGTTCAGTTGAAAGAAATGAAAATGTATGAATGAGAATGATACTCAAATATTATGAAATTACAAACCCTCCAAAATGGTGAATTTCATTCTCATTTATCATTCGCAAATCTCAATAACAAATTATTTATTTCTTATTTTTTTTTATCTTATGTTATTTTATAATTATTTTTTATTTATTCTATTATTATTTTAAATATTCACTATTTTTAATAATGATCATATTAAACAAAAATATTATAATATTATTATTCATATTTTAAAATATTATGTTATTATAATATTAAATATATTTATAATTATATATTGTTGTTATAAAATATTAAACAAAGACTTATTTTATGATTGAAAATATTAATATATTAGAATAAATAAATTTTTGTAATGCCCCAAGCTTAATTAAGCTTTTGTAAGGATTATATGATTAATTAAGAGGACTTTCCTATTCATAGAGGAACATTTGAATCTATTTGATTGAGATTTGAGAAACTAATTATTTTTGAAGCTAGATTATGTATTGAGATTGGAAATTATTGGAGATGGGGAATTATGTGATTTGATTTATATTGAAATTGGGAGGACTTTCAAGATTTTGAGGTGTTATGGAAATAATATGATTTATCATATTATTATTGAGAATAATAGATTGGGATTAAAAGGGTTATGTAATTATGCAATGTGGAGAGATATATTTATGCAAGAGTATAAATAGTGAAAATTATAATGTAAGCTTTTTCCACCTTATTTTATATCTTAGAGAGAGGAAGTTAGAGAGAGAGACTCCCCACCCTCTCAAAACCCGTCAGCCACTTTCAGACGTAAATTCCGGCCGCCTCCGGCGACCGACCGGCAAGACGCCACCACCATCTGGTAGCTCTCGAGCCGATCTTCGATTTGAGTACTCGTGGGCTCCGAGAAGACGAGAAACGAGTAAGTTATTGAGGTTCGAAGTTGAGGTTAGTTCAAGTGGCGATTTTCGATTTTAATTTCGTATAACTCATTAATCCGGCCGAATTCCGGAGTTTTGACCATAGAATCGAACTCCCCATCGTGTAGGGAATGTTCGGAAGTCGAGAAAGCCCCTTTTGGACGCCGGAAATCGTCACCGCCGCCGTGAACGGAGGAACTCCGGTGAGGTAACTTATGTTCCTGTTTTTCCGTCTTATTTTGTAGATTCGAGGGTAGAATCTTGTTCTAGGAAGCTTAGGGAGTCTGAATATATGATTGCATGTGTCATCGGCCGGCAAAATCGCAAGATATGACGATTTGCAGGCTCAGCTCCGGCGAAACCCGTGGAGAAGACGACTCCTGTCGGTCGACAGGAATCCTGTCGATCGACAGGGAGGCCTTCTGTCGGGTAACTTATCAAACGAACCTGTCGGTCGACAGGAATCATTTCGATCGACATAAGTATAGTCGACAGGGAGGTCGACGAGAGGCATGTCGATCGACAGAACTTGTGTCGATCGACAGAAGCCATCAATATGCCCATGTCGACCATGGTGTGTCGACCGAACTGAGTTGGTGTCAACTAAGGGTGTGTCGACCGACACAGATCCCTGTCGGTCGACACAGAGGCCTGAATTGTTATAAGTTGTCGTTCAATCCTAGTTCTTTCGAGTCCTGTTACACACCGTTAAGATATATTGTCTTAGATATATCGTATTGACTCGAGAACCCTATTTGATTGTAGGAGATTGAAAGCAAGGATCGACTCGAGCTCATTCTAGCTAAAGACATCTAGCCAAAAGCCGAGAACGAGGTGGGAAACTATTTCCATAAAAACTTAAAATGCGTGTTTTACTTTTCAAAACGTGTTATAAAATGCTTGTTTTAACTGAGACTGCTATGCATGTTTTGTGCTATTATATCTGCCATCTGCTAATTATTATTAACAGAGAGAAAACACTAATAAGACAAGAACCATGTACCTTCCGTACATGCGCTACTCTTATTAGCAATAAAAAGGGGTGAAATGGTAGTGACCTTAAACCCTAGAAGGATGTTAACGGGTGAAATGGTAGTGACCTTAAACCCGAGAGAAAGATTATGATGGGTGAAACGGTAGTGACCTTAAACCCAGTGGAGAAGTGAATGAAGACATATAATACGATCGGATCTCGAAGAACAAACCGAGATTTGTGCACTTAGATGATTGTAGGTTGAATGTTAAATCAATCCTTATGAATCATTGTAACTAGGAAGTCGGCCAACTTCCAGTTACAAAACAAAACAGATATAATAACATACCCTAAAGCACAACAAAATAAAATATTTTAGATAGCATGGTTCTTTTCAACAAAACCCCATGTCTATCTGTGTGAGTTGCATAGCATTTTTCTTACCTAAAGTATGTTTTCGGCATGTTTTTCACTGAGTACGAAAGTACTCAGCCCTCGCGTTATTTCTAAAACGTGCAGGTTAAGCAGCATGGATGGGAGTAGCAGGGTGTAAGCAGGCGGAATAAAGTGGTTATATTTGAAGAAATAATAGATCCTGTGATATGTATCTTCATATACATGTCACCATCACGCTACACACACGCTGCTACACTCTCTGAACATTTCCCTTCCCTTTTGAAGTATCTAAACTTTGGAATATGTTTTAACTGACTTGACTCGAAGTACTATCTAAGAATGCTTACATCTTTTCTTATGTTTAAGTCTTCCGCTTATTATTCTTGAATTCTGATTGTCAAAACCTGAAACATCAATGTAACGTGGCCCCAAATTGGGAAGGTCAGTTGGGGGCGTTACAATTTTATGCAAATACGAAAATTGTAAAGGAAAAATACATTTAGGCTTTTATTAGAGCTTTTTAATGTGCACGGTCTTTTAGAATTTTGAAGGGAATTGACCGGAACTCCTTTAGTACATTATATAGATATATAGACTAGATTTACACCCGCGCGTTGCGCGAATAAATATTATAGTGAATAATATTATTCATTTTATTGAATAATAACTTATGTTTCTATTGTATATAAATTATCAAATAAAAAATTACCGTGTTTTAGTATAGTGTAGTTTGTTTAAATAATACTAATTAGATACTATATAAATATATGAAAATAAATTTTAAATATAAATAATATCTATTCATTTTTTTCGAAAAAAATATTTTATTTTAACATGTACATATTTTAAAACATATATAAATTGACATATTGCAATCATCAACTAATAATTGTAAAAATATGTTTACTTTTTTAAATACTTTTTTATTTAAATTTGTACACGCTTCTCAATAATTTTGGAGGGAAAATCCTGGAACTCCTTTAGTATATTAATATAGATATAGATATATAGATGTATATTTGTCTTTGTTGGTTTTGTATTCCTTTTATATATGTTCACTACATAAGAAATAATTGTAGCGCACAAACATGTTAATATATATAATTTCCTCAAAATCAAAATTCTTCGTTGTCACAGCCCGTTTCCAAACTACATATAACGTTATTTTTAAGATTTTAATAGTACCAATTGGGTCCTAATCCAAATATATATTTAATGAAACTAAGATTTTTATTATTTAATGTGTGAATATTTTTAATTAATCTTACAAACTTATTCATTCTAAGGATAATATTTGTATTTTACAATATTATAAATATATGTGATTTCTTAAAAATCTAATAAATTAACATTATAACTATTAGTAATTAAGTAAATAAATAAATAATAAATAATTGAATGGATAATTATATGACTTAATATTACTAAAAATAGTATAGGTGAACTTATCAATTAAGAATACAAAAAACTTAATGAAGAAGAATTTGTTAATAATTTTACTAGTGGTGGCGTTGGAGAAATGCAAGAGATGAGTCAATAATTTTAAATAATATTTTAATAATTAAACTTACCTATAAATACATGCATGGACATAGTTATTCGTATACACCTTCAAATATTCCGAGGTACGTCTCATATCATAATCATTTTATGTTAATAATATTTATTCATATATATATTAAATTAGGGCTACTTCCATATATAATTATATAAACAAGAATTATGCATTTAAGATTTATTTATACACTTATGCATGATCGAATTCATTTAAATTAAAGAAATGTATTTTATCTGAATTAAGGAGCAATGCAATTAAAGCAGTAAGCTAGATCATGCTTTCAAGGTCATCAAATCTCAAGTGTGGGAATTCATTTAATTATGCCGTTGATTTAAGATTGTTCTTGTTGATATAATATGTTTGACGTGTATGGCTTCACATCATAGGTGACTATGATGAAACTGAACGCCCATCATATTCACGTCATTTGTGGTATGTTGGAACTGAACGCCCAGCATATTCATGTGGGACTGAACGTCCTTTATATTTACGTTGTGCACAACTCAGTCGTCTGGGGCCGCGAATAGGCCCGGGACCTATATAAGGTCTTTGGATGCACCGAGCGACATCATTGATATTTATACAGTGATGAATATACATGTATTTCATTTTATATGAGCTTGAACAATCTTATGCATAATGCCCACACTGAGTGCATTATATATATGCTCATCCCATATTAACATTTCAGGTTGATATAGTTAGAATTCTGAAGTCGGAGAAGCGTGGAGGATCGAATGACCTGCCAAGTTATTATTTTTATTTAAAATACTAGTTTCCGCCTTTTGCGTCTTATTTATTACAAATATTGTGTTGTATTTCACTTATATATTGCGTTAACACCTTAAATGGATTAGGGTGTTACATTCATAATAATCATGATTATTAATTGTTGAAGAATAACGTGTAGGTCTACTTACTATATGTTTAGGATTGTGTATATTTTTAGAAAGAAAAAAAAGAGTTAGATAATTTTATAATTTTTTAGATAAAAATTAAAAACTATAGGATTAGAATGATCATCACCATCCATTCAAGACATGATAGACTATAAATCAATGCTCTTTGTTATTTAAAATCATATTTATATTTTTGTTTATTAAAATAAATAGTTATAATAACTATATGTTTTTATATAATTATTATTATCTTTAATATAATAAATAATAAAATATCAATTTTATGTTGTGCATAATACATGGTGAATTTGTTTATATAAATGAACAAGAAATTCAGTATGTTCCAATTTTGGTTTTCACAGAGGAAACAAATACACTCTAAATTTAGAGCAATAAGGAACAATAATCATTAATAAATAGTATAACATGACAATTGCTGAAGATAAGGTAATAAATTTAATGCAATTCACATAAAATAATTAATTTTGATTATTGGAATGATTAACATATACTTAGTCTAAAATATATTTTTATTTCATCTGACATTTTACGTCCGTAAACATATTTGTATGCCAAGCGTATGTCCACATCAATTAACATTTAAATAAATATATAAATTATTTTATCTATTGGCTTTTGCTTTGTAAGATGATGAATATATATTTAATTATCAAAATATGACAAGTTTTGCTGATATAAATCCTTTAAAAAGGGTTTGATGAAAATATTCATTCATTTATTTTTTGAAAAAAAGTTGACAGCTAGTTTCCTTATTTTTATGTATTAATCTAAACATCGAAAGGGATATAGTGGAAGAAACAATAGCTTAGTTGGTGGCTGACTCGACTACATTCAATGCAAATTCCAACATAAAATATTATAAATTAAAAATAGAAAACAAAAATAATTTATTCAAAGATCAATATGATAATTTGTTGAAAAAAATATATACAAGTCTAAGATGTTGAGATGGAGATGTTGAAGTGATGATGGTAATTTCTTTGTAAGTAGCTCCTTCACGTGAGCTTTAAATGTATTAATTTTCAAGTTATCTTTCGCAACTGGAGATACTTACCTTTTATATATATTTTGGGTAAGGTTGAACTTAATTAATCTAATAAATCAAAATTATAAAAAAATATTGAATAAAATAAATAATTCCAATAATAGAATAAAGATTATAATATGAAAATAAAATTATGTCTAGATATATTAGGGGGCTTTATTTTAGGATATTATATATTTGAATATTGAATATTTTTTAATTAATATATAAGGACAAAATTGAAATATTATATTTTATTTTTGTTCATGGGCTGTAAGGAGAAAAAAAATGGCTATATTTAGAATCACTCTTTTTACAATACTTCACATGAGATCCATATGTTAAAAATCAACGATGCAAAGAAATTACAGAAGAAACATTTAACTTCTATACATAATATTTTTATCAAGCATACATAATTAATATCATTGCATATTAAAAATATTATTTATGAATCAAAGAACTCTTGAATTAATTATTTTTCGAAATAAATAAAAAACCGACACATTTAAATAATTCGATAATTAAAAAAAATTTGAATTCGATACTCATTATATTCCTTTTCTATATATATAGCTCAAAAACATGAATCATTATCCTCAAAGAAGTCGCAAGTCATGAATAATTGATTATGGAGACATAGGAGTTTTAGCAGCAACAAGTAACTGTATATGAATATTTTTCGACTCTCAACGTAGACACACAATGTAGAGTAATATAGTTATTTAGCTAATACATAATATTTTGGTTGAAAATAAGTTAAGTTAAATAACTAGTTTTTGTATGCGGCATCCAATTTAGTATGCACATTATTTTCCAAACACTTGCCACCTAATAACTGGATTCTATGTAGGGGCTAAAGGAAGCTCTAGCCCCAACCAAAATTTTTCTTAGTTAATTTTAATAGTACAATAATTTGGTAATTTTATGAGATAGTTCATATCGTAAAAGAATAGAAATGAGCTGAAAATGGAAAGAGTATGAGTGATGAAGATAATCCTTAAAAATCTTTGATCAATTTAACTCAATTTTATAATTTTTTTATTATTTAAAATTCAATTAAACTCCACCAAAGATTTTTTGATTTGACCTGAACGTATCAACATAAAAAAGGAGTAAGTACAAAAATTTAGGTCTTCCTCAATTGTCACGCCCTGACTTCCCGAACAACCAAACAAACGAACAATAACAATCGGGATGGGCTCAAAGTGATGCAACGGGTCTAGCGTGGTTGGAATACACATATAAAGATATATACTCCGGGTATCCTCATATGATTCAAGTGCAAAAGATTGCCCAACACACCACCATTCTTCTTCACTGCTCAACCTGCTCATTTAGAAATATATGCACAACTGAGTACATTGTACTCAGTAAACACATTGTCAAATCATAGATATATAAGATTGACATGTCAATTCAAACGGTAACACATGAGATTTTACTTTAAAATTAACTTATATGTTACAAAACATTTTAACATAATTGCACAGTTTAACTCAACACACACATTTACTATTTGTTTGAATTGTGTGATCAGGAAGCAGACCTACTTCCACGATCACGGTGTCCAACCTATTTAGTAAGACCTTTTGTAATCACAAATTTTCGTATTTAAAGGAATAAACACAAAAGTTGGAAACAATTCGAATTAATTTGGATCAAACAACAATTGTAGGTTCTATCGCTATTTCTCCTCTGATTCTCCTCTTCGAAGTCTTCAAAGAGAATTTGGCCTCTTCTATCTTCAAAGTTCTTGATATTCAGGTTTATAACGTTAATTTGGAGGGTTTTCCCCTTATTTCCAAATCAAACATCGTACTTGATGGAGTTCTTGGAGATGTTGATCTTCGATCCTCTTTGGCTTGATCTTCGATCTTCCTTTCCAAGGATTTGATGATTTGATAACGTTATTCGGGGACCAAAGGCCTTGATTCCGAATCAAACGCTAGATTTGAGTGGATTTTGACGAAGAACGCCTTCGAGTAGATGAAGAACACCTTCGAATTGATGAAGAACGCCTTGAATCTTCGAAGACACGCCGTGAACTTTGAGAGAAATCCTTCTTCGAACCTTGAGCTCTTCAAGTTATACCCCTCCAAGTTGTTCTCTTTTCACTCCATTATGCCTTGTATTTATAGGCAAACTTTAGAGATTTAGGGCTTAGGTGACGCGATCTCATTGGTCCGTCGGGTTGTGATCATGTGCTTCACACACTTGGTGAGTTTGACACGTGTCGACTCTTTATTTGACGAGAGCATCCATCTATTAAATATCATTTTTGTATCTATTTAATTTAGGAATTTTATTTAAATTAATTCCTAAAATATAAATAAATTGATATTTAATTTCTTAAATCCACGTGGCGCGATTTAATTAGTCGGGAATTTTTTTGTGTCTACAAATTGCCCCCTTGAGACTTGTCTTTGAACGACTTGAATCGGAGAAGACGAGTCTCAATTATTTCGATAGTTTATACTCATATCAAGGAGTTCTTGAACTTAACTTGACTTTGTTAGATAGTTTATACTCATATCAAGGAGTTCTTGGATTTTGATTTGAATTTATTAGATAGTTTATACTCTTATCTAAGGAGTTCTTGGACCTAATTTAAATTTGTTAGATAGTTTATACTCATATCTAAGGAGTTCTTTGGACTTGATTGAATTTGTTAGATAGTTTATACTCATATCTAAGGAGTTATTGAATTTGATTTGAATTTGTTAGATAGTTTAGACTCTTATCTAAAGAGTTTTTGGATTAAACCCAATATTTGGCTTGTGATATTCTCGGGCCTATGATATTTTTTTTTTTTAAGTTGTGGCCCAAATCCCTTTCGGATGAATATAATCCCCTTTTGTTGTATATATATTATTTTATTTTATAATTTGAGTAAGGAGCATTGACTCATTCCAATGTTATTTTGAGAAAACACTCCAACTAAGCACGTGAAGACAACCTTGGACGAACAACCTGGTGTGAGCATTAATTTATCTTCTGAAACACATTGCTGAGATTTCTATCTTAAGCAAAATACATGATGACTCTTTCTTGGAGCTCCACGTCTACATAGACCTGCTTTGGTGTAACCCAGCCTTTGATCTGTATGAATTCTCAAGATTTTTTTTTTTTTTTGTGACTCAAATGCTATTTCAAATGAACACACGGTCCACTTGCAAATTTCAATCAAGCTCTTGAGAATTGGAGGCACGAGGCTCTTGGAATCGCAGCACCATTTTATTACTCTTCAAGTAATTTTGCCCGACATGAAAATTAGTTTGGGTGACATTTGGCAGAACATGAATCGATCCTGAATCTTCCTTTTTCTTTTTTTTTT
>JAPKLW010007502.1:0-14936 GCA_026898455.1 Plectranthus barbatus | reverse complement strand
TCGGGGGTTGTTTCAGGGGTCTCTACTTCCATCCCCGGTCGCTTCTTCCCAGACTGCTTCACCGTCATATTCACGTCTGCAAAAAGAGAAATTCAGAACCTTTCTCAATAAATTCAGAAACACCCGCAATTTGAACAGGAAACCCAAGAGCAAAATTTCGCATTCAGTTGTTAGATATTTACAAAATACCACAGTGGAAAAATTTTCCTCCCCCCCAAACTTTGAGTTTTACTCAAAGTTTTAGAAAACGGGATCAACATTGGTTCAAAATTTAAGATTCATCTCAAGCCCTACAAACCTTGTCAGAAAATCCTGTCAGAACTACAACACACAACTCGCACTGATCACAGAAACCCAGGCAAATATTTTTTTTTAAAATTTTATCCTAATCCGAGGGTTCAATAATCATGCTAACATGGAATATCCGTTCATGCTTCGAGAAATAAAGACATCTCACACTTTCAGAACCCAAAACATACCAGTCATCGCGGTATCAACACCAAACAAAAACAGAGCGAGTTTGAGTTTAAAGGAGAAATGTGTAACACTCCAGAAGTAGAGCAGGAATAATGTGTGAAACTTCGTACCTGATATTCGACAAGAACTCCTTTAAGTATTGCAAACCTTGCTGACTCTTTCGCTCAATTTGCCAAAGTCGGAGTGGTTTTTTTGAAAATTTTCAATAATGAAGAACAACTAAAAACTACTCTACTTAAAGAAAGTCTGTCACAGGAAACGAGGCAACCCTTCAACTTACCATGATTGGACATAACTTTTTCTTTTAAACAAAGGAAAGTTAATTCCAAAACCGTCATTCCTAAAGGTAACCATATTCTCTCTCTCCTCAACGGCTATGTGGCTAACCCCCATCCACAGATTTCATACTTTCACTGTTTCTTTTTTTTTTTCTCTACTTCACTTTTTTTTTTTTAAATTGAAATAACTCTAAATAAATACTAATTAAAAGACTTAAAATATTTACAATCTACAATGAACAGTGCTCAACACCCATGTTACTCACATGCTGTAGCATTCACTATCCTAAAGCTAATTTTTGCATAAGGTTTAAATTTAACTAGGCAAGAAAATAAATTCAGAATAATAAATAAAAAAAATGCTAAATCCTAAGCTATCATTTCATGATTCATCTATTCCTCATGATAGCTTAGGTTACCTCAATCTTAAGGTTCTCCTACACCAGTGGAAGTGTTTGAATTCTCCCAGCCCTTGTTGTGATATTGCTTCACTCTCTGTCCATTAACCTTGAAGGTGCTCCCTGTATTTTCATCTCTCAAATCAACAGCCCCATGAGGATAGATTTTCACCAAGGTAAAAGGTCCTGACCACCTTGACTTTAGTTTCCCAGGGAACAACCTCAATCTGGCATTAAAGAGCAACACTTGCTGTCCTTCCTCCAGATTTCTATTTACAATCTTGCTGTCATGCCATCTCTTCACCTTTTCTTTGTATATCTTTGCATTCTCATAACTCTGCATCCGTAGTTCCTCTAGTTCATTTAACTGCAACATCCTCTTTTCTCCACTGGATTTTGGGTCTAGATTCAGTTTCCTTGTGGCCCAAAATGCCTTATGCTCCATTTCCAGAGGCAAATGGCAAGCCTTTCCATACACAATTCGGTAAGGAGACATTCCCAAGGGTGTCTTGTAAGCTGTGCGATAGGCCCATAATGAATTCCTTCCTTGTGGTGTTTACCACTTTTTCCAGGACACTCTTCACCTCTCTGTTAGACAACTCTGCCAACCCATTAGTCTGTGGGTGATAAGCAGTCGAGACCTTGTGATTGATGTTGTATTTGGCAAGAAGAGCAGCTAAGCTCTTGTTAATGAAATGAGTCCCTTCATCACTAATGATTGCCCTTGGAGTCCCAAACCTTGTGAAGATGTTCCTGTGCAGAAATTTAATCACAGTGGTAGCATCATTGTGAGCACAAGCACAAGCTTCCACCCATCGAGACACATAATCGACAGCTAGCAAGATATACTCATTCCCAAAAGAGGATGGGAAAGGCCCCATAAAATCCATACCCCACACATCAAAAAGTTCAACATCAACAATGTTGTTCAGAGGCATAGCATTCTTAGCTGGCAAATTCCCTACTCTTTGGTATCTGTCACAATTCCTCACAAACTCAAAGGCATCTTTGAAAATTCCTGGCCAATAAAACCCTGATTGCAACACCTTAGCAGCTGTCCTCTGTCCTCCAAAATGCCCCCCGTATGCTGAAGCATGACATTCATTCAGAATATTTGGAATTTTATAGTCTGGCACACATCTTCTGAAAATCTGATCAGGGCCTAATCTGTACAAGGTTGGGTCATCCCAATAATAATATTTAGAATCATGCAGAAATCTCTTCAGCTGCTGCCCATGCAACCCATATGGTTTCCTACCTGTAGCCAGGTAATTTGCAATATCTGCAAACCATGGTGCATCTTCTTCCTTGCATGCCAAGAGCTGCTCATCTGGGAATGCATCATTGATTTGTGCTGTATCATCCACCCCAAATGGATTTTCCAACCTCGAAAGGTGATCAGCAACTTGGTTCTCTGTCCCTTTTCTGTCTTTGATTTCCAAATCAAATTCTTGTAATAAGAGGATCCATCTGATAAGCCTTGGTTTTGCATCTTTCTTGGCCATCAAGTACTTTATTGCTGAGTGATCCATAAATACAACAACCTTTGCTCCTACCAAATAAGACCTGAACTTGTCAAAAGCAAGTACAACAGCCAGCAATTCCTTTTCTGTAGTGGTATAGTTTTTCTGTGCACCATCCATCGTTTTGCTGGCATAGTATATAGATCGAAAGATCTTGTCCTTTCTCTACCCCAACACTGCCCCAACTGCATAATTACTTGCATCACACATTAGTTCAAAGGGTTCATCCCAATTTGGTGGCTGCATCACTGGGGCTGTAACAAGTGCTGCTTTCAGTTTCTCAAAAGCTTTCACGCAGTCATTTCCAAACTCAAACTTCCTGTCCTGTTCCAGCAGCTCAGACAATGGCTTGGCTATCTTAGAAAAATCCTTAATGAACCTTCTATAAAAGCCTGCATGGCCTAGAAAACTCCTGACTGCCTTCACTGATCCTGGGGTTGGCATTTTGTCTATCACTTCAATTTTTGCAGGATCAACTTCAATACCCTTATTAGAGATCTTATGCCCCAGTACTACTCCTTGCTGCACCATAAAACAACATTTCTCCCAGTTCAGAACTAGCTGTGACTTCTCACACAATTGCAACACCCTTTCAAGATTTCCCAAGCATGTATTGAAGTCCTTCCCAAAGACTGAGAAGTCATCCATAAACACTTCTAACCCATTCTCAATCATATCAGAAAATGTAGAGATCATGCAGCGCTGGAAAGTTGCTGGTGCATTGCAAAGACCAAATGGCATTCTTCTGAATGCAAATGTTCCATAAGGACAAGTGAATGTGGTTAAGCTCTGATGTTCAGGGGCTATTGCAATCTGATGATACCCTGAATACCCATCCAAGAAACAGTAGTAATCTTGCCCTGCTAATCTGTCCAACATCTGATCCACAAAAGGTAGTGGAAAGTGGTCTTTTCTGGTGGCATCATTTAACTTCCTGTAATCTATACATATCCTCCATCCTGAAACTGTTCTTGTGGCTATCATTTCATTCTTCTCATTCTGAACCACAGTTACCCCTCCTTTCTTGGGTACACATTGCACCGGGCTAACCCAAGAACTGTCTGATATAGGGAAAATGATTCATGCATCCAACCATTTGATAATTTCTTTCTTCACAACTTCCTTCATGATAGGATTGAGCCTTCTCTGTGGCTGCACCGAATTCTTGATTCCATCCTCTAATAGTATCTTATGCATGCAAATCGCGGGGCTAATTCCCTTGATATCTGAGATAGTCCATCCAATTGCTTTCTTATGCTTCTTCAGCATGTGCATCAGTTTCTGTTCATCCTCATCTTTCAGATTTGAAGCAATGATCACAGGTAAAGTATCTGCTTCTCCCAAATATACATACTTCAGGTGATTAGGCAGAGGTTTTAGTACTAGTTCAGGGGGTTCTTCCAAAGAAGACTCAGGTTCTCTTTGCTCCCTATTCATAAGATCTAGTGATTCGAAGGCTGTTTTGTAACCCCCAAACTTTATACCATGCTCAACCCATGCTACAACATCTTCCTCTGTCTTGTCTTCATTTTCACATTCACTCTGCTGTAACCTTTCAACATGTTCTGCTATCACTGATTCCAAAATTCCAATGGTGAAACAATCTTCTGATTCATCTGGTAGCCTCATAGTGTTAAAAAGATTAAAGGTAGCCCTCTCTTCATGGACTCTCATAATCAGTTCTCCTTTCTCCACATCAATCAATGTTCTCCCTGTAGCCAAGAAGGGCCTCCCTAGAATAATAGGCACTTCTCTATCAGCTTCATAATCCAAGATGATAAAGTCAGCTGGGAAGATGAACTTATCAACCTTGACCAACACATCCTCAATTTTTCCCTCTGGGTGAACAGTTGATCTATCTGCAAGTTGTAATGTGATGGTAGTTGGTCTGGCTCCTCCAATTCCTAACTTCCTGAATATTGAGAGTGGCATTAAGTTCACACTAGCACCCAGATCGCATAGTGCTCTTCCAACATCTCTTCCTCCAATTGAACAAGGAATGGTGAAACTCCCTGGGTCCTTTAGCTTTGCTGGGATCTGCCTTCTCAAGGGCCCACTAACTTCTTCAAACAAAGACACAGTTTTAAACTCCTTCAACCTTTTCTTTTTGGTCAAAATGTCCTTTAGAAACTTTACATAAGTCGGCATCTGTTCCAGGGCTTCCACCAAAGGGACATTTATGTGGATCTGTTTGAGCATGTCCAAGAACTTTTTAAACTGCTCCTCTTCCTTCTGTTTCTTGAATCTGATAGGGTAAGGTGGTTGGGGTAGATTTTGATCGTCTTCCACTGATTTCCTTTTACTGTTAAAGACATTTCCTTCAGGAGGGTCAACAGGTTCTTCTTGATTCACCAGCTTTTCATTGGTTACTGGATGAGATTCCTTGACAGGTGCTTTCCCTTCCCTGTGAATACTGGTTCCACTCTGTTCCTCCTTTTCAGATGACCCATTATTTCGCTGCTGAACTTCTTCAGGTGTCTCTTCAATCTGCCTACCACTTCTCAGAGTCACCACCTTGCACTGCTCATTTCCCCCTCTAGGGTTCTCTGTATTGCTAGGTAAACTCCCTTGTGGTCGATTTCTGATATCATTAGCCAACTGCCCCATTTGCACCTCCAAATTTCTTAAAGATGAAGCTTGGCTTTGTATTAAGGCATCTTGACTGTTCAGCCTCACCTCATTCTTAGCCATAAACTCCTTCATCATTTCTTCCATGGATTTCTCTTGCTTCGGAGGTGGAGCTTCTAAGCTCTGCTGTGGATTTCCTTGCTGTTGATTATGCTGTGGCTGGTTATACTGGTGGGGTTGATTGTAGCCACCTTTGTTATAGTTGTTATGCTGATCCCGTGCTCCAGCATTTTGATTCCCCTGTCCAGACCAGGATAAATTAGGATGATTCCTCCACCCTGGATTATAAGTATTTGAATACGGGTTGTTGTTTCCCTGGTACTGTTGCTGTCTATTTCCCACGTAACACACAGAAGTGGGATTCGAAGGGCATTCCTCAAATTGATGTCCCTCCCCACAATAAATACAGCTCAAAACCCTTGTGTTTTCAATTGGCATAGCAGGTGCCATGTTCTGACTAGTATTCTTCTCAATGTTCTTTACAGCAGCTCCCAAAGCTTCCATTTGAACTGTGAGAGCATGTATAGGATCAATTTCCAAAAGTCCTGCAACCTTTGGAGTGGTTACAGCAGCTGCTCTGGAAGTAGCCCAGAGGTAATTGTTTGCAGCTATTTTGTCCAAAATCTCACAAGCCTCATTATAAGTTTTATCCAATAGGGCTCCTCCTGCTGTGGCATCAATCATCATCCTGGAGTTCCCAAGTAACCCATTGTAAAACATCTCTATCTGCATACCATAAGGGATTCCATGATTGGGACACCTTCTCAGCAATTCTTTGTACCTTTCCCATGCTTCACTGATTGACTCATCACATTCCTGTTTAAATGACATAATAGCATTTCTGCACCTTGCATTCCTCGTGGGAGGGAAGTATTTCATCAGAAAAGTTTCTGCTAGTTCATTCCAAGTTGTAACAGATCCAGGTGTCAAATTTGTGAGCCATGTTTTAGCACTGTCCCTCAAGGAGAAGGGAAATAATCGCATCCTCAATGCCTCAGTTGTTACTCCCTGCAGTTTGAAGTTGTCACAGATTTCCAAAAATGATTTCAAATGCAAATGAGGATCTTCTGTGGCTTGTCCACTAAATTGCCCTAAGCTCTGCAACATCTGGAACATCACTGGCTTCAACTCAAAATGCTGTGCTTGTACTTCAGGTCTCACCACCCCAGGATCGAAGTCAATAAATCTTGGTGCCATAAGAGTTCTGATAATCCTATCCTTATCATCAATTTCTCTCTCTGGTTGTTCTTCAGCCATCTTCTTGATTTTCTGCTTCCTTCTGTTTCTTCTAAAAGTTCTCTCGATTTCAGGATCAAATGGAAATAATTCTTTTACAATCCTTTCGCTCATGCACTACTGTCCCACCTGCATTATGAAAATGGTTATTTTCCAAAACCAGGCAGACCAGTTAATATGGTACTCAAACAATTCAAAAGCATTCAGATTTAAATTCAACCACTCCCCGGCAGCGGCGCCAAAAACTTGTAGTGTGCTATAGTGTGACTACAGAACTAATGTGCAAGTATACACAGATCACAAGTAATACAGTCTAATGAGACCAGATATCATACCCAAGGGAGTGGGTTTCTAAATCGTGCACTATGAATTGTTTGCAATAAAAGAGGGTAGTTTTTATCTAAATCCTAATAAAGCATAAAATGTGCAATAATTATAATCCCAAGAAGGGCTAAAAACAATAATACTTTCTCACTCCATAAAATGATCATAAACAATCAATCGGATATCACAAATGTTGGGAAAGACACACTCAGGTTATGGAATACAAATCACCTCAGCTATCCTATATGCTAGAGCTCACGTCTCGCAATACTCTGAACCTTGGAACTTTTTCTAAATCAGCCTAGTGAACTGTCGCCCAACTAGATCTACACCTTCTCACTAGAATGCATATGTCTATGACTTTCATAATGATCGGATGATGGCAAAATGAAACAAAGCTCGGTCAAGTTGTACTGTTTCATATGTCTATGAAATCAACACAATCATCTAAGATCTCCTCGGCTTATTTCTCCTTTCGGTTTCCATAAGTGATGGGTTCCTTTCCACTGTCGTGCTCAAGAAACGATTTAAAACAAGATCAAAGATAAGTTCAGACATGCGAAACTCAGTTCTAACATATATTCAAACAAAAGGTACTTTGATCCATAACCCAAATGCAAAAGGAATTAGTTCATGCTCGGTATTGAAAGGTTAACAGCCACAAGATCATTCATCATCTAAACTCAATAATGAAAGAAAACTAAATCAAACTATGCGATGATCCCCTGTTGCTTCAATGCCTTCTCGTCCAAGCTCGATTTCTATCTTCCTCCTTGTCTCTCTTTCTGTTCGTGTGTGTCTGTATTTTTCGTCCTCGTGCTCCTTTCAATCTGATAATCTCCCCTTCTTCTTGCACAACCGTCGGTTTTCTCACCCCTCATGGGATGCGTCCACGTGTCGAGAAGTCACTATTTTTCCCAGACAAAAGATCAGCTTCCTTTTTCGCCACCAATCCTTCCAGCAGACAGGATCAACAAAAGTTTCATCCTTGTCATAAAGTGGTCCCGGAGAGAGAAAGTCTTCAGTTCTCTTGGCCATGCGCTTCTGATGCTAAAGCATAACTCCAGGCAACATGCGGCAGGTAGGCTCCAGCATTCCGAACCTGGTCAAAACTTGTCCAAAACTTGCAAAAACTTATTAATATTTGCAAAATGTAAAGCACCACAACTAATTTGCAACTGGACATAAATAAGCACAAAGGACCTTGATTTCAAAGCATCTTATTCGAAAACAACATCTAAAGTTCAGTAAAAAGGATCAAAAGATAACTCTAAATGAGAGTTATCAGTAGCGTACCAGCTTGCACGAGCTCTCGAACAAAATGGTAGTCAATATCGACGTGCTTAGCGCTTTTGTGAGCAATGGGATTCTGAGTGAGAAATATAGAGCTCTTATTATCACAAAAGAGAACCGGAGCGCAGACAAGAGGAACACGAAGTTCTCGAAGTAGAGATGTGAGCCATACGACTTCAGCAACAGTGTTCGCCATTGCACGATACTCAGATTCACAGCTCGAACGAGCAACTGTGGGTTGCTTCTTTGCACTCCAAGAGACCAGATTTCTGTTGGGTTTTTACGTGAACCGAATCACCAAAACCAAAACTGAACCGGATCGATCTATGGATATTGCCCATAATTAAATTCACAAAAACCCTAGCATGCTCCTATGAATTTAATGCATAATTGTGGATTGAGAGATTACCGTAAATCCGTAGTGTCTGTACCGATCTTTTGCATTTGAATTCCAAAATCCAATTCAACCACGCAGTCCGATTTCTCTGCGGAAACAGAAATTAGAAAACTAATTTCTAGAGAAAATCAAAAATAAAGAAAAAGGAAAGAAGAAATCTGTTGTTCTCCAGATTAGATCTTCAGATCTGTATCCCGGTGCTGGTCAGATCTACTACTGGTGAGGACTCCGTAGATCTGTGACTTGAGCAGGACCAGAATTCGAAAATTCTCCTCCTTTTCTCTTCTAAAAAACGGCGCCCAGTCTCTCTCTTAGGTTTAGGGTTTTTCAACTCTGTTATGACTTATGAGAGAGAGCTGTCTATTTATAGACCTAGGGTTGGAAACCCTAATGGGCCATTTTGGGCTCAATTCAGCACACTTGTTGGGCCAGACCTGGGACCTAATGCAAATAATAAAGTGGGCCTATAAATTAATTAATTCCCATGTCCACAACCCAGGACACAATTAATTAATTAATATTAATTCTTATTCACCACAGAATTAATACTGACCTTGTTGGTCCCAAAATATCAGAGTCGTCGTGTTGATAACTTAACACGAAATGCAGCGGAATATGTCTTACGTCTCTTGCACTTAATATTATTTTCCAAAAGTTAGTTAGCTCAAGTTATGACTTAAGTTCGTGTTCAGATATACACTAGCAACTCCGTTGCTAGGTTTTAAATCGATCTTTGAACAGTAAACTAATAAAACAGTAAATGCACACAAGATTTATAGTGGTTCGATCAAATAGATCTACGTCCACTCCTTAGCCGAAACGCTAAGAATTTCACTAGAAAAGTATACAGATTACAAGGAATCGCCTTTCCAGTTAAGTAGGCAGTGAGCTTTCGGCCTGGCTACTTGACAGCTATCCTCCGTGAGTCTGCACTTCTCTGGTAAGGTTTGGCTGGGGTCAAGGGCACACCTTCAAAACTCCTGCCTTGCCTGATATGGAAGAGATAGACACTTCCTAATTTTCCTTGAGTATGGCTAGCAGCCCGTTCTAGTCTTAACCTTTTCAGGTGTTCGACTGTTAGATTCTTTTCTTAAAGAAAGGAATCTCAATGATTGAAATATCCTTGAGTGCAATCAAGAATATCTTCAATGAAGTGTCAGCACTTCAATGAGCGACACTTCTGGTTGTTGGGAGCTTTCAGATAAACTTTGTACAGCTCTCAACTGACTACTTTCAAGGTTCACTTTTTCAAAGGAATCTCTAGCTTGAGCGTTCGTGAATGAGTAAAGTGAGTAGATCAATTGTAAGTCGTGAAAGCAGCTCTTGTCTCCACTTTCGAACCTGTCTTTTATAGGTGAAGATTCAAACTTTGAATCTCCATATCCGTTAGTCACAACGGCTCCAAGATACGAGAGTGTTTGGTCTGTGATATTCACTTTTGTTTTTGACTTGTACTTTCCTAACCACGTCGGTAAAGTCTTATCCTTTTGTGTGAGCTTTTTGTCAGAGTCGCAGTCCAGCTTCAGATTTGATTCTTTTGTTTCGCTGGAGTCTGCTGAGAGTATATTCCTTTTACTCCCTTTGATCCTTTGACTTCAGACTCTTTACTTCAACGCTGAAAGGTCCGAATGCTAACACCTTAGCATTCTGTCTGACGTGCTTTCAGCCATTTGCTAGTGATCCTTTGTTGGCTTGTTTCTCTAGCAGATTGTGCGTTGAATGCTGATATCATTTGCTTTGTGTCTGCTAGGGATTCTTCTTGGCATACTAGTCTATTACAACTCGATGTTCAACTTATACAGGACTTTACAAGTTGTTTTAGACTCTCTAGATTTCAGCAAATGATCGACCAACTAAATAAGGTTTGATCCAACAAAACCTTTTACAAATAAGTCCTAAGGGAGTTTCTAGGGATAATTCCCAACAATTTCCCCCTTTTTGGTGCGATCAAAGCTTACTATCATTTGCTGACCATAAGTGGAAGAATGTCTGTGTTTTACAATTCTATGCTATTCTATCAATCTGACACAGAGTTTTTCCAACTAGGTTCAAGCAACAGAAATGATTGAAGTCGAATTCCCCCTCAACAAGTGCTGGGGAATATTTCTCGATTAGATATGAGTAAATGTTTGCAACAAAGCAATATGCTAGAAATTCTAGCACTCATTAAATCAGCAAGCATTCATATTCATCAATCAAAATATAATCGTCATGTCCACATGCAAATTTGTTGAGTACACCAGAAGTGTAAATCAACTAGAGCACACCAGTAAAATTCAGAAGTGGACAAAAAGATTTTGTCAAAATATGATCCAATTTCATATATGATATTGCAAGTTTAAGTACAAATTGGATTCAGAAAGTAAAAGAATTGACCTTGTAGTTCATGAGTCGGGCGCTAGTTTATCCTTTTCACTGTCTGCTGATTTGTTCTTCTGAATGTCAGCAAACTTCTCCATGGTAAATTTCATGAAGTTCTCCAGAAGGGCTGCTCCTGTTTCTCTTTCAGCAGCCTCATGCTCCAGTTCTTTGGTCAGCTTCTCTTGTTCCATAGCAATCTTTTGCAATTGAAGTTCATGTTCCTTTTTCTGCAGTTCTAACTTAGCTTCATGTTCCTTTCTTTGTAGCTCTAGTCTAGCTTCTAGTTCTTTCTGTCTCAATTCTTCCTTTGCTTCTTCTTCTTTTCTCCTTATTTCCTCTGTCCTTATGGCTAACTCCGCCTCATTTTTCTTTCTTCTTTCCTGGTCAGCCTTTCTTCTTTCTTCCCCCTCTTTGATTGCAACCAAAAAGTTTGTGCCATAGGCCACAACCATGTCTTCGAGGGTAGTCTTGGTGTCTGCTAAATCCTTTTGAACAACTTCAAGACTTGTCCTATTCTCAGAAATAGTCAGCTTGTTTTCAGCGATCTCTGATTGGACATGAGAGACATCTCCCCGTATCTCATCAACTTCTCTTTTTAGATTAGCTGTTGCCCCTGATATTCTTTCATCAATGGTTACTTGTAAGTACGAGTCAAAGGCAGCAGCCATATCAGCATTCATTTGAAAGAGCATCTGTACAGAAGAGATAGGAGTGGCATTGAAGGAAGTAGTCGTGACAAGTTCTTGACTTGTTGGAATATATGGTTGCTGTGCGTGACTGTTATTTGCAGCAACATACTCCTGATAGCATAATTCCTCATGCAATATCCGACGAGCTGCATCCATAACTTGTACAGTCTCCTGGATAGTTTGCGCTTCAGCTTTCTGAGCTTCCTCAATTATGTCCTGAATATCAATGTCCAGGAACTTAACCAACAACACATCACGAGAGTCAAATTTCAGAGCAGCACGCTCAGTGGCCAGTGCTTCTCTTCGAGCTTTCCGACGCTCCTCTTGTTGCGATTCATACTCCAACTGACGTTTCTCGTAGGCAACAACAGCTTTAGCCTGTCGTTTGGACAATTCGACTCTAGCATCAGAGTATCCATCAGGTACGAAGGTGGACTTGGGTAACCCTGCAATTTTTGAGAGGGAACGGTGTTCTCGGATGGCTTGAAGTCTGCACATCACTTGCTTATCCGAGAATTGTTTCATCCCTGGAACTTGATCAATCCAATCAAAGCACCAACGTTCCTCACATCTCCAGAAGTTTAATCCTTTAGCGGCAATGCATATCATCCTCTCTTCGAAGCAGAGTTGATACATAATATAATCAAACTTCTTCCACCGACGGAACTCTTCTGCCAATAGGCGTCCTTCAGGTATTGACTCATCCAACTCACTGTAGAATAGATCTGCTATGGCTCTTTCTGTCTCAGAATCAACAAACTGCTCTATTTCTTCAGCCATAGGTCCTAAATCGGAATTAGGTACATCCTCGGGATGAACCTTTGCACACCATTGACTAATTTTTCGGAGTCCATAGCGACGTCCTGGTAGTCCATTGAGGGGTACTCCAAGAATAGTCTCTGATTCTGTGGTTTCTTTCCTTAGGAACTTTGCATTGTAAATTTCTTCAGCTTATCGGAATCAGATTCAGAGATGCAAGATGATTCAGGTTCAGTGAGGTGGGAATCATTTTCTTCTAGTTGAGGCATTTCAGCACCTAATTGCTCTTCTAATGTGTTAGCAGATTGATTACCAACGAGTGTTTCCTTCGAATGTTCTGCGAGAGGTGTTTGCACCGGCAGTCCTGCTAACATACTTTCGTCTGGTTTGTCTTTCGCTGAACCAGGATTGATGAATGATCCAACTTGATCTTCAACATGTTGAATCTCACTAGATTCTGCACCATTTCTTCTGCGAAACTTTTCCCGGGGGTAGTGAGTTTCATTGAATGCTCCAGATGCTAGCCTTTTTGTGAATTCTGTATCTGATAATTCTTCTTCTTCAATGTTAATCTGCTGATCAGGTGATTGATTGAGAATTGATTCTTCTGCTGAATCAGCCTTTCCTTTTCCTTTCTTCGCAGCTTTTTCTGCTAGATGAAGTGGATCAGCAGTCGAATCTTCTGTAGCATCCCTTATGATGGCATCTGCTGATGTATCTGCTACTTCTTCATTCTCTGCTGGAATTTGATTTTCTCCAGCATCATGCCTTTCTTCCAATGGATGATTCATGTGCTTTGCAGATGTTTCATTAACTATGCTAGCCTCGACTTCTCTGCTAGCACTGACTCCTCTGCTTGAACTGACCTCTTTGCTAACTTCTTTAACAGCTTTCTTCTGGGCCATAAATTCGTCAGCAACGGATTTGACTCGTTCGAAGTTCCTGTCTCTGCCTTCGAATGTCAAGTTACTAATGAACTTCTGGTAATCTTTCTTCTCGATTTCCTTTAGAGTAGCTAAGCGCCTCCTCTTTGCTTTTCTTATTTCCTGACCGTGCTCTGCTGCAATGCTGAGAGACTCAGGGATGTAGTCTGGATCAGAGGTATTGTCAAAATTGGTCTCACTAGATATCTTCTCTGCTGTAATCTCTCTTTCAGCAGTTCTAGCAGACTTGTCTTCTGCCTTTGCTTTTTCCATTACTTCCTTGTCAGTCAGAAGTTCCAACTTTCTTCTGGTCTTCTTCTTTGCCTTAGTTGCAGGAGGATTTGTAGCAACTCTCTTTAGCGATTGAATTGGTACTGCCAATGCTCCAATAGTAGTAGGAGGCTGTTCTGCTTCCTTTGAAGTCACGATGTTGTTAATCTGATCGATTGGGAGATTTCCTAACTTCTCAATCTCCTCGAGATTTCTGAAACACTGATCTGTTTCGGCATTCTTCTTCAACACTGCTAATTCTTCTTCTGTTATGGGAATGGAGTGTTGGAGTCTGGCTACTGCTAAACTAGCTTCATCTGGTTCCTCTGGAGATGTAGGTTTAATCTTGTCTACGTTAGACTTCCCTCTTAACTTCTGAGGATTTCTGATATTGACCGGCTTAGGCTTATGTCTTGTGACAGGAATGTAGTCGGTAGAAAGAAGTGCAACTCCTCGATCTACACCTGTGTTAGTAAACAGAATCTCCAAAAGTTTACTAATCTTTAGCCCAAAGTTTACATTCGAGGAGAATGTTCCATCTACTTCCATGTGAGTATTCTTCTTGACATGTTCTGCCCATCGTTCAAAGATAAATTCAGCCCAATTACCCTTAACATTGTCATTTAATGCCATCATCACGGCATATTTCTTAGCAGAGAGCTCCGAGTACGATCCAGCATCACATTGGAGCATCTTGATTACAATCTCTGCAAGGAGTTTGTATTCTTCTGTCAAGGTGTTGATTGAGGTGTTGGCCTTGAATGTACTTGATTTCCTTTTTTCTCCTGACTTCCTCCAAAGCTTCCATCGTCTCTCTATTTCGGCTATATCATTCACCTTATATTGAGAGATTTTGGCTCCAAAGTTTCGAAGTCCAAAAGTACGAGAAAGTAAATCAGCATTTACTTCTACGATATTCCCATATACACATGTCTTGAATGATTTCTGATCATCGCTCATAACAGCCCTAGCATAAAATTCAGCAACCATATGCGGATGAAATTGATCAGGTTCAGCAGTGAGATACTTTACCAGCAATTCGGAATCAAGGATATTCAAAATCCATTTAGGAAATTGTTTGTTGGCGAGAGGCATGTACAGAATCCTGTCTTTCATAATCTGGGCCACTCGTCGCCTTTCTGCTGAATGCGTGGACAGCTTCTTCTGTCTGGCCATGGTTACCAATTGGTAGTAAGGGATGGACTCATCAATGTCCTCCTTCTTCTCAATGCCTGTGAACTCGGGTGCATGTCGAACATGCAGGGGTGAGCAAGTGGTTGAGGGGTAGATAAATGAGGCCTGTTGAAGATTGACTGTCTCTAGGTTCTCGGATGGTGATGATTCGGGATTTAGAGAAGTATTTGTGTCTTGTTGTGAGGA